>PVJC01019711.1:0-29920 GCA_004026665.1 Murina feae | reverse complement strand
TCACAGGCCACTCCCTCCATCCAGCAGGGCTTAATGGAGGACCTCAGGCCGTGACCCTCTGCCCTGGCACCCAGGGGACCTGAGGCTGCACCCCCCCCCCCACCTGGCAGGACTTGACAGGGTGGGACCAGCTGGGTCTGGATCTAGCCCAATGAAGGGGGACCGTCCAAGTTTGGGTCTTGAGTGATTTTGAGGTGCACGTGGGTGGTTGAAGACTTGACTCTGGATTCCATGGTGCACCCCAGACTCTGACAGGAGGAAGATTTTCATATACGTTTTACTAATTTTCTTTAATCCCTGACAATCTCAGAGAAAGGGCAAATAGCAATATTAAAATATTTCCTCTAATTAGTACCATTTTAATGTGCATGAATTTCATGCACTGGGCCCCTAGTATTTTAATATCTATGTATGGTTTCATATGGATACAAGATTTATTGGGATGATCACTTACTAAGTTATATAATATCTAGTCATTGAGGTATATACCTGAAACTAATATAATATTGAGTGACAAATGTAATTAAAAAATTAAAAAATGATTTTAAATTAAAAAATAAAATAAAGACTGAGGATCACCATGACAGCTGTGTTTCTAATTTTCAACAAACTAGAAACCTTTGAACTTTTAAACTTGAGCTTAGGTTTTATGTTAGTCTCCTGATTTTTGCACAAAATATTCTTTATGTTTAAAAGATAGGGTACGCCCATGTGAGGACAAAGAAAAAAAAAAGTGAGTGTGTGTAGAAGCCCCCAGGGACCTCTGATATGACACACACGTTGGAGACTCAGAGCCTTCCTCAGGAAGGGTGGCTCGGTATCCAGGTGAGGAGCAGCTCCAGATAAGGCCACCAGCTCTCACCAGGAAAACTTGCCCACCCTGGAAGCCCTGGCTTCCGGTCAAGCCTTTGGCTGGACACGGAGAGCAGCCTCATACTCTGAAATCAGCAGAGGAAAGGAAGCACCCAGGAGCCAAAGCAGATAACAGAGATGCAGGAAGGCTGAGCTCAGGGGAGGGAAATGGGTCTCAGGAGAGCCTCCAAGTCTGAGATGAGGCTGGTTAAGTTCATCATGGAGACAGCCATCAGAGTCTTCACAGGCCAACCTCTTCAAATTAATACAGCCCAATATTACTTTGAGTGTATTAATAGGACACTGTGTGCCCCACCTGGGTTTATAATCATGAGAACCCTGGCTGCCAATCCTTGTTGCAGCCACTACCAGGTCCTTGATGTGAGAAAACTCTCAGAGTCTCCGTTTCCTCATCTATAAAATAAAATACAAAAAGTCCCTGTCCTATCACCCAAGGACACTGTGAGGGTTAAGTTACACAATGGAGGATACTTGTTACAGAGAAAGCCACTCATTAAGTGGTAGCTACCATCAGCTGAGTTGATTGGCAAAATGTATGTCTTTCCCTTTCCTGTGACATGTGATGTGCACTTCCTGAGATTTTCCCCAAGTTCGGACAGCTTCCGTCCGGTCTGCTCATCACACCCATAGTGCTGTCAATTAAAGACCTGGCAAGACTCATCCAAGAAGCGTCGTGTTGTGTGCTAGACATGGAAACTTTGGAAAGATTTTGGCCATCAAAGGGAATGGGTAAAATAACTCTGGTAACTGGAAGAATGCTGTGGAATGTGTCTCTCATTTCTGGCATGCAAATGAATGAGGGTTGAGAACAATTCACATAACCCAAAGAAGTCTTCATTTATTACTAAGGCTTCAAGGTTAAAAATTCAAAGCTTTTCAGACGCAAGCTGGAAAGGCAGAAGTTACTCCCAGCAGAAGTTAGCACTCTACCTTCCCTTCTGTTTTGAGAGATTCAAGGTCATTTGTTAAATATCTACTATTAGAAGGAGCTGAACTTTGGACATAGGTGACAAAAAATAAAATACAGAGAACACTGTGCTGCTCTCGTTTTTGCTAGTAACCTACTAAGGGTCATAAAACAAATACACCTGTCACCAGAGCAGCCTGTTTTATAATCTTCCCTTTGAGCCCCTCACTGTCTCCTTTACCCAGACACTCACTCCACTGTCCTTTCCTGCCCCCCCCCCCCAGCAAAGGCCACATAAAATGCCTTTAGAGTTTCCAGATACTGACAAATTTTGACCCACCACCACTGTTGATACATAAAGAAAAATAAATTTATATTTTTCCCAAGTGAAACAAAAGTTAACTCTGTGATGAAATTAAAAACTGTTTTATTTCTGGAAACTAGATGGCCAAGTGCTGACTGAGTCCATCAAAGATGAGCATTTGTGTGTATGTGTGTGTGTGCTCCCGTGTGCCCCTGCGTGTTACACCACTGCACCCGCTACACAGCCCACTCACCACTGACCTGGACTGGTTTTGATTGGGACTCTAGGCCCACGATTGGGCCAGGTAGCTTCCTTATGCTACTTCCCTTTCGTCCTTCCACCAAGTTATTATCTTCTCCTTTACAGATGAAGAAACTGAGGCTCAGGGAGGCTATGATCTTGCCCAGCAGGCCCCACAGGTAACAGGAGCCCAAGCTGGCCTTTCAACTGGGGCTGTGAGGTGCAGGGCTCATCAGTGAGCTCAGTTGGCCTGGCCTGCCTGGTGGCCACTGAGTGTTGGTTCCCTGGGGGCGCTAGACAGGACCCTGGTGAAGGGCCCAGCTGGGTGTGGTTGGTATGCTCAGGGGTTATGGCAGGCCAGGCCTCGGGGCCCTGCAGCCTTGGGCAGAAAGAGGTGCGGCCTCTGAAGCACACTTCCTCTGACTTGTGTTCCAAGGACACAGGGATTCTGAGGACAAGGAACTGAGCTGACCAAACTTTCCAGAAGCGATATGTCCTAACAAGTAGAATGTGCAGAGTGAGCTTTGGAGATGTGCGAGGAGGAATTAGGGAAGTGGCCCCTGGAAGCCTGCTTTTCATTCCTGTGTTCATCGTTTTAATTTTTTCCACCCTGGGGATGGGGGAGGTGGTTTTTATTTATATAATTTCAAACTTATAGAAGAGTTGCAAGAATAGTACACGGGATTTCTTGCATTATATGCTTTCATGTATGTGTGTACTATATCATTTCAAATTTCCATAAAGGTTGCGAGAATAATACAGAGGACTTCTATATACTCCAGGTCCAGATTCACCAGTTGTTTACATTATGCCCTATTTGCCTTATCATTCTCTGTCCCCCCACACAGACACATATAAATATGCAAATACCCATAAATATATAAATTGTCTTTCTACATGTAATTATACACGGAGTGGTCAGATTACTGTGACCACCTCACGTTTGTGGGCAAATTAGCTATAATTTCGTGCTAAAGTTGCTAGAGGGCCAGACCATTATAAATAGGGAAGCAGATTGTTTACCACGACAGTAGAAGTGATTTTTTTCAAAAGATATGGGTAAACAATGCGACTTAACAGCCTTTGAAAGTGGGATATATATACTATATGTAATAGATTTTCTGATCCATTTGAGAACACAGTGAGACATGCCATTTAAATACTTTAGCATGTATTGTCTATGAGGAAGGACAATCTCTTATATAATGACGGTAAAAGGATCAAAACCAATAAATTAAACATTGATTCAAGGCTGTGCTCCAGCCCAAGTCAGTATCGGTAATTGTTCCAATTACGTTCTTACAGTATTTCTTTTCCCATCATCCTGGGTCCAACCCAGGTTCACTCCTGCGTTTAGGTGTGTTGATTCCTTTTAACCTACCAATGGCACTTTTTATTCATTTTATTTTATTACATGTTCAAGTTTTTGTTGAAGTGTAACATGCACATGAAAAGAATTTGCATCAGTATCCAGCTTCTCAAACAACAAAGCTGTACTGGTTTTAAGTGGTACGTACATAAGAGGTTGAAAACATCAACCCCCTGGTTACCAGAATAGATGGTTCTCAGGACATGAGCCCCGCATATGAATGTGCAGCCAGCTAGGGCCTTGGGACCAGGCCATATGGGATGACTGTGGCTTTGATTGAAGGTCTTGTAGGGATCCCTTTGAACTCAGCTTTTACTACCTCACCTGCAGATTCCTATGACCCCTTGGGCCTATTTCAGAGTAAAAAACACTGGATACGTTTTGACAGTTAAGTTGAATGTCAAAAGCAGATTCGGGAACTCCAGCTTTACCTGCAGAAGTCTTCCTCAGTCAACCATCAACTAGACCATAGATAAGTTTCTCATCTGAACCAAAATGCCCTGACCCCAAACCCTGGGGGCTTTCAGGCATTGCTCATAGACACCCAGCTCTCCAGCTCCAGACCTGACCTCAGGCCTCTGGTTCCTATTATAAGATGTGTTTTTCCATCTCAGCCTAGCTGTTTGATCCCAAGAGGCTCATCCAACGTCACAGAAATGCCTGGCATCCTTTGCTGGGATGGTCATTCCTAACCATCTTTGTGTGTGAACAGCAGCCCCTTCTTTTCCATTCTGAAAGTTTGATGTCATAAGGAAACAGAAGGTGTGGGAAAGGCATGGCTGAGGGGACTGCATTGTTTCCCTAGGGTCCTGGAAGGGGGCTCAGTTGGTTGGAACATGGCTCAAAACACCAAAAAGTTTCAGGTCCCATATGCCAAAAGGTTTTGGGTTTGATTCCTGGTCAGAACACGTATCTAAGTTAGGGGTTCAATCCCTGGTTGGGGACGAGGACACTGGAGGCAACCAATCAATGTTTGCCTCTCTTTCCCTCTCTCATCCTTCCTCTCTCTAAAAACAAAAATAAACAAACAAACTGAAAACAACACCTAAAAACATATCCTTGGATGAGGATTAAAGAAAAAGGAAGCACTGTCGGCATCTGCTAGCCCAGGGTCAGCCCTCAGTCATGTATGTGGAATCAATGTTGTTGAGAGGTTATGCCTTTTCACAGTTCGGGCCCTCTTGAGCTTTGCTTCAGATGACTGTTACCTTCTTTTTTTAAAATATATTTTATTGCATTTTTACAGAGAGGAAGGGAGAGGGATAGAGAGTCAGAAACATCGATGAGAGAGAAACATCAATCAGCTGCCTCCTGCACACTCCCTACTGGGTATGTGCCCACAACCAAGGTACATGCCCTTGACCAGAATTGAACCTGGGACCCTTCAGTCCGCAGGCCGACGCTCTATCCACTGAGCCAAACCAGTTAGGGCGACTGTTACCTTCTTAGGGGATCCCAGGGCTTACAGCTGAAGCTGAGTTATTGTAAATTATTTCCTCCAAAGACTGTCTCTATAGCATATGTCTGTAAAAAAGAACAACAAAAACACCTCTGATACCTTATTTTCTAACTTTTATGGATTCTGGCTTATTTCTAATTGTGGTAAAATGTACATAATATAAAATTTATAATTTTTTAAGTGTACAATTTTGTGGCATTAAGGACATTCAAATCTTTTTGCAACGATCACTACCATTCATCTCCAGAACTTTTCCACCTTCTCAAACTGAAACTCTGTACCCATTAAAAAACTAACTTCTCATCCCTTACTCCCCCGGCCCTGGGCAAGCCACCCTTCTACCTTCTGTATCTATGCATTTCGCTATTCTAGGGACCTCTGGAATAGAGTTGGAATCTTACAATATTTGTCCTTTCGTGCCTGGTTTATTTCACTCAGTATAATGCCCCCACAATTCATCCATGTGTCAGAATGTCCTTTCTCTTTAAGGGTGATTAATAGTCCATTATGTGCACAGACTCATTTTATGATGGACGTTTGGGTTGCTTCCCCCTTTCAGCTATTGTAAGCAATGTGGGTTGGGTTCTGTTTTTAAAGAATGTGTTCTTAGTTCTCTTGCCCTGAATAAGAATACTAAAACTTCTCTGATGAGCGGTACATCACCCACAAGGCATGTGTGCATGTGTGTTGTGGTGGGTGCACGCTAGAACTGAAGTTAAGCCTGACTCTCTCACAAAATTCAGCTCCCCGTGATTGTTGGCTGGGCAAGGCGAATGGCTTTAGTAACAGTGTAGTCGCATCAGGATCAGGAGGGCTGTACTGGGACGTCAGGGGGCTTAGATCAAGCAAATTAAAGTTATCGGTGCTACTACCATCTCTGACCACTCACCAGACACGTGTTTACTTTTATTTTTCTCTGTCTCATCTTCCCAGTCACATTGCAAGCCTTTCTGGGACAAAGTCAACAATATATTGCACCTCTTTTGGTGTCCACTTAGCTTAGTACCCTCAAAGGAGCAGGTCTCCAATAAGTGTGAGCTGACAGTGACTCACATTCCAAACTTGCCTGTCCACCCATGCTGTGCAATGACGTATATACTTGCCCAATGTATACTTTCCCACCATCAGGACTTTGCGAGTTTCCACTAAACAGAGGCTCTTCCCTTATTTGCAGTTGGGCAACTGAATTAAATTAGTGAATTAAAGCATTGACCAATACACATTCAGCATGCACTGTGCACCCAATTGGACTGGACACTGGATACACAAACATGCAAAAGAACTGGTCTTGCCCTCGGGGCTCTCTCAGACCACGGGAGCCTTGCCCCCACGCGTGGGCTGTCAGACAGCCAAGGAGTTTGTTAGAAATGCAGAACCCCAGACCCTACCCCAGACCTAGGAATCAGGACCTGCATTTTAGCAAGACTCCCAAATGGCGCGTATGCACATTCCAGTTTGAGAAACACTAGTGGATATTGTTAATTCCACTCTTCCTGCTAAGGAGGGTTGCAAACCTCTTTATCACACTCGTTCTGTTTGTAAAGGAGAGATGAGGCCGAACTGGCCCTGGAGCCCTGTGCCCAATTCTGAACACAACCTAAGCAGAGTTTCCAGAAGAGTCCAAGACACCCTGGATATACCCATTGCTTGGGAGCTCTAGGGAGGGGGAAAGGCGCCGAGGGAGGATGAAGGCACCTGGCTGTCCAAGGTGGAGGATGTAGCCAGGCAGGTCTTGCTCTGAATTGGTTGTGAAAAGAAAAGCATTGATTGAGTTCCCCAGAAGCAGATTCAGAGACAGGATGTGAATGCCAGTCAACGGTTGGGGAGGTGATCACAGGAAACTCAGGTAGCAGGGTAGGGAAGTGAGAGAAGAGAAGGCAGCCCCTGGGCCTTGGTCCTGCTGGCGCCCTCTGGGAGACTGTGTAGCGAGGGTCAGAGTTGTCCCCATAAGGACAATTAAGCCAGCGTTTATGCGTTAAGTCCCATCCAGCTCTGAGCTCATCCAGGCCCTGGGCAGAGACTCCTGGTGCTGGCAGTAAGAAGGCATCGCCGTATAAGGGAGCACAGGGAAGGCACTGATAGTACCTGCCGCGTACATCCCATCTGACATTTTGAGATGGGCGTGTCTGAGCAGACTTCTGCTTCAAAGCTCCGGTTCCTCATGAGGAACAAACACTTCGAATTCTTGTAAGCTTTAAAGCCTCGGTGATTCATCCCCTCAGAGTTACTAATCATCTTCACAAGACTAAAAATGGCCAAACTTGACATTTTTTAAGAATTCAAATTCCCTTTTCATCTGCCTTCTTCCTTCCCTAAACTAAATATATGTGTGCAGACGACACTGTCACACTCAACTTATAGAAAAAAAATTTTTAATGGTTTATTTCAAATTTGTCATTTTATTTTTTATTAAGTTATTACATATGTGTCCTTATCCCCACATTAATGTTGCAAGTTGTAGATCCATGTCCTCTCCAATCACTTTTCCTTTGAAACCTAATGCCATTAACGTGTGTGGTTTTTTTTATTAAAAATATTACAAATGCAGCAGTCACCATCCCCAAGGAGCCATGCCAGCATTCCCTTAGTTAGGATTTCTTTAAGAGTTTCAGCAGGCCCGGCTGGAGTGGCTAGGTTGGTTGGAGAGTTGTCCTGTGCACAGAAAGATTGCTGGTTCGATTCCCGGTCAGGGCACATACTTGGGTTATAGGTTCTACCCCCAGTTGGGGCAGGTACAGAAGGCAACCAATCTATGTTTCTTCATTTCTCTCTCTCTTCTATTCTGCCCCCCAAGCCCTCACACTTCCTCTCTCTAAACTTGTCCTCTGGTGAGGATTTAAGAGAGAGAGAGAGAGAGAGAGAGAGAGAGAGAGAGAGAGAGAGATTGATTCTGCAGAACACTGCTCCCCAAAACGGTCATCAACAAAAATTCGTAATGTCACTAGGCCTGTGGAACCCTGCACACTTGTCTAGATTACACAGTACACGAGCATCTTTTTAAAAAAATACATTTTATTGATTTTTTACAGAGAGGAAGGGAGAGGGTTAGAGAGCTAGAAACATCAACAAGAGAGAAACATCGATCAGCTGCCTCTTGCACACCCCCTACTGGGGATGTGCCTGCAACCAAGGTACATGCCCTTGACTGGAATCGAACCCGAGACCCTTGAGTCTGCAGGCCAACGCTCTATCCACTGAGCCAAACTGTATAGGGCAGCACACGAGCATCTTAAAACAGGTGGGGAACGTCCAGCCTGTGGGCCATAGAAGGTCCTTGAAATCATTTGGTCTGGCCCTGCCAAGGCATTAGGGGCAAGTTAATTAAATGTTTGATCAAAACAGGCTGATGTTTAAGTGGATACTTTTGCATGTCCCAGGAAAGATATTGTAAATATCCAAATGGCCCTTGGCAGAAAAAAGGTTCCCCATCCCTGATCTTAAAAGGTCCTAAGGAGCCCACAGTGACCTTGACCAATCAAATGTTTAGTCCAGTTTTATCGGATGTTTCCAATGGTATTCCAGTGAAATCATACCTGTTCACATCCTGCATTGCTAGTGCCAGGTGAAAAGCAATTGAGGAAATGCTGCTTTAAACACATTCCCTCGCTGATTCAGTGCCTTTGAAATTAGTGGGCATTTGGAGTCAGTTGAGTAGAAGCTGCAGGGCACAGAGAAATTGCAGCTTAGAGCTTACCTTGTTTTTTGTAACGGGGGGAGAGGGGGAGGGAAAACTTCCTTAGGTAACTGATGTTTTGGAATTAAGAGTGACTTTGATCCATATGGAAGTTAACCCCTGATGTGTAACTGAGTATATTTGTCAAAAAAGGTGGACTGGATAGGTGAGGCACAGCTCTGAATGGCAAGGCTGAAGTTTCAGTGAGGCGAGGAACATAATTCAGTAGCCCGGCCATGGTGGTCGGCAGAACACTTCACTTCCTTTGTTTTATCAAAGCCTGCACCAGCCAAGTGTAAGCATGGCTGGCACTTCCATTTGGTAAACTGCAGCACCTGTAGTCCAGTTTTTCTCACCCAACCCAGGAGCGCTGAAGAAAACGTCTAATTGCTGTGCTGATAATTCCAGGCTCTATATGAATTGTACCCATCAAATTATTCTTTTATTTTTCCCAAAATGAAAATAGCTATTTTTCCCTTTTTAAAAAAAGTGTATACAAAGATTTAAAAACGGTAAAGAAAAAGACTATCACCTGTATTCTGTCACCTCTCATTGCTCCACCTGAAAATGGACCCTGTGCGTATCTTGATGCTGACATATCCAGATTTTTGCTCTGTTTGTATTTCTGTTATATTATATAAATCCATAGATGAATGTTTTACATGAATAGGCTTCAAGAATACATATTGTTATGCAACTTTTTAACACTTAATAATATATCACTATATATTTATTTTTTACTATATTGATATCTGACATATATTGTGCATATCAATTAATATGTAACGGGACCACAATGTTAATGGCTGTGTAGTATTCCTGTATAATGCTCTACCACACTTCGACGAGTCCTCTGCTGTTAAACATTTAGTCCTTTTTTCTTTGTTCGCTATTATAAACGATGTTGCCAAGAACATGCTTTTATACATTATCTGATTATTTCTTCCGGTCAGTTCCTAGAATGAGAAATGCTAAAGCCAGTAGTTTTCATACTTAAATTGTTGAAATATACATTCAAATTGACTTCCAGAAAGGAACAGGTCATTATTTCTCCTCCAGCGCTTCTAGAAAGCCCATTGAAGGAAACCGGAGGTGGTAAAGGGAAGTGAATGTGACTGCAGCGTTCATGCCCCTGCATTCCGGAAAGGCAGAGGACAGCTGGCAATTTCAAAAGTGTGAGCCAAAGGAGGTGTTAGAAACCTAACACTTGAAGAAAATGAAATACACACACACACACACACACACACACACACGGCCAAAGATATACAGTTGTCACGCCTCTTAGAACAGCATGGATATGGATAAACTTCAGAGATCGTTTTCAAAAAGTGAGAAATCATAATCCTTATACAAATGCATAGTGAATATGTATCAAAGAATGATTTAGCATATTAAGGGGGAGATCAATAGGATGTTACAGTCAACGCCAGATGGCAGAGACAGGTAATTAGCCTGTGGACAGAAGAATCCCATCTTGAGCCAGCTATAATAACTGCTGTCAGCCAGCTTGTGTGTCTAACTCTGCAAGATTAGACATAAGCTTGACATTGCTGATATTCAACCGTTTTTCACCTTCCATCACTGCAAGTTCATATACTTCCACCTAATACAAACTGACTACAGATGTACAGGGCAATAAACCCAAAACCTTTGGGGTCATCTTGTCTACCAAACAAATACCAGTCTTCCACAAGCTCTGCATTTGACTTTATAAAGTCTGTGCCTTAATCAAAGAAAAGAATCAAACAAAATGACATCCCAGGTGACTCAGGTAGGCTTCCAACTATGACTTTGAAAACAAACTTTTTTTTTTTTTTTTGCTTCAAGTTTTACATACTTTTCTCAACTGTAGGAACCTTTTGTGGCTGAACGTATGTGTGGGTGGACAAGGTTACCTCAATGATGACCCTACCCACACTACATTGGCCTTGCAGTTCCTCTAAATGCTTAGAGATTGAAAGGGCATCACAGCCAGGGCTTCGCTCTCATTTCCCATGCAAATTGGCTCCCCACTGTGTGTTTCCCAGAGATGTAGGGCAGAGGTGCCTGCTCACTGTGCAGGAGCCTGCTCCTGCCAGGCTACCAGCCATTGTCATGGCAGAGTGCCTCCCGAAAGACCTGTGGCACTTGAGAGGGTACCAGGTGGAGCTCAGCAGGCTAGAATGCCTGCTGGTCACCCCATTTTGTAAATTCCAAGATGCTAGTCCTCACATAGCATGCTTGTCACTAATACAACAGCAAAACAGGACATTAACAATTGACCAACACAATCTCAGACCCCAACTTGGGCTCTATGAAGACATGGGTTAGCACTCTTCAATCTAAGATGTTCCAATTGTCATATTTTATCATCTAGGAAATCATGTGTATTTTATAATTGAGTGTGGTGTAATTCTAATTGGGGAATCTTTTTTTCTTGATGATATATAAAATAAGTGTATCTTATAATAACCATATCCTAAATTTGATGGAGCACATTGTTGTGTTTGTTTTTCTGTGTGTGTCTGTGTGTGTGTGTGTGTGTTTTATTGATTTGAGAGAGAAGGAGAGGGAGAGGGAGAGGGAGAAGGAAAGGAGAGAGAGAGCGAGAGCGAGAGAGAGAGAGAGAGAAACATCGATCTGCTGCCTCCTGCACACTCCCAACCGGGATGGAACCTGCAACCCAGGGATGTGCCCTGACCCAGAATCGAACTGGCAACCTTTTAGTGCATAGGACAATGTTCAACCAATTGAGCAACACTGGCCAGAGAAAGCACACTGAGTTTTTGTTTTTCTTCCCCATTATAGACCTGGAGCTTTCTGTGTAATAAATGCTCTAAAAATATAAAGAAAAATGCATAATCAAACTTAAAACACAAATGCTAAAACTAACCAGGGCTATAGAAACATTAGTGCCAACTCTTAGGAAGAACTTCATTCTTCATGGGGCTTCTCTCATTTGCCTTGTTATTTAACCTGAAAACTCAAAGCCACAGGCAGCAATTTGGTGATATCTATGACTTCTGAGGTCATTGAAGAATCTAATACTACACTGGCCTCAGAAACTGACAAAGTAAATCAGCACCTTAGCACAATGACTGTTTCAAAATATACCACACTAGCTGCTTCTATATTTCATGTACTGAACTATTTTTTTAAACTATATTCTATTTTTCAAGGAGACACCACATTGAAAGTTATATCAGAGGGTTTGCCCTGCAGTGTCACTTCAATATGGTTTAGAAACACACACACACACACACACACACACACACTAAGTCTAGGCCTCAAGAAGTTGCACGGAGTCAGCGGCACCTGTGTCAGCATGGCCACCAGCCTTTCCCAGCCGGCCAAGGTGGAGCCAAGTAGGTCTCTTCCGATTCAGTAGAGGCAGCTTATAAATGAATCACTGGGGGGCCATGTTTGAAGCCACCGGCTTCTACGCAATGAGAACTAACCGTGGATAAGGAGAGCACAGCTGCATTCTGGATGTGCAACCACATTGGTATTTTTGGTGGTGACTAATTGAAAACTCTTGAGCAGCCTAACTGGTGTGGCTCAGGAGGTCATGGTTTGATTCCCAGTCAGGGCACATGCTTGAATTGCAGGCTTAATCTCCAATGTGGGATGTGCAGGAGGCAACTGGTCAATGATTCCCTCTCATCATCGATATTTCTATCTCTCTCTCCTTCTTCCTTCCTATCTAAAATCAATTATATATATATAATGTCTTGTCTTGAGCAGTGCTTCTTTAGTGGCTGCTACAGCATCAGCTACTTCCCCATCATGTCCAGCCAAAGCCTAATGGACTGGTTGGCACTCAACCCCCCTGTGTCCTGTCCTGATTTACCCCTGGTCTAGAAGGAAATGAACAGGGAAGTTACAAAGAGGAAGGTGGGGAAGGACGAACACCCATTCATTCAATAACCCATGTATGCCAGGGCCTGTCCTGAGCTCAGAGGATGGAATGGGGAGCAAAGAGACATCATTCCTGCTGTGAAGAATTTACATCCAGGTGGGGCTGGTCGGAGAGCATCTGACTCCAGGAATAACCCACAGGCAGGACCATTCACCTCAGACGGTGAAAGGGGGGGCCAAACAGGAAGGTTGGAGGCATCATGGCTCAGATTCCCCAAAAACAATCCCAGAGCCAACAATTTTTATGAAAATGGATTATCAGGAAGTGCTCCGACGAGAATTCCATAGTGGAGTAGAGCAGGAGCTCAGACGAGGGTCCAATTTCAAACAAAGTTCCCTGGTAGGAACTTTGGGGACAGTGTAGATCTCACCTCAGAGTGGTCTCAGCCAGAGGAGAGGGGGCTGATGTATTTACTCTCCAGCGCCCGTCACTCACTGGTGGAAGACTGACTCTGCAGGTCCTTTGGGGTCTCTGTGCACCAGACAAAGCAGGTTCTGGCTGCTGGAAAGCCATCCTCAGACAAAGGACTTGGGGCTGGCAGTGAAGGGCCAGGTGTCCTTCTCATGGCTGCTCTCTGGAGGCCTTCAGAGCCCCCTGTGGTGGAAGCCCAGATCTCAAGGGACACTGTGGTGCAGCATGATGTTTGCAGGGGTTTTCAAATCTAAGGAGGGTCCAAGAAGCTAAAAGCATGGAAACATGGTCCATCAACATGTTGAGGTTCCCCTGGGGGTACCAACACACACAAGGGGCACGAGGCCCTGAATTTTCTGGGGCTTTCCTAAATTAAAATATTTCTATCCATTGCAAGTACATCCATGCTTATCAGGCCTCTAGCAGATCTTGTGGAATTCAAGTGCCTGTGGGGACATAGATGCAAAGGTCTCCCTCATGGGTCTTGCCCTAGAACCTGGGGCCCCAACAGACATAATTAGCCAACACATGTACATACCTTTAAACCAGACTTCTGACTTCCACCTGTGGTATCAGCCCACCAGCAAATAATCAAATACTAAAGGGCATCTGCCGTGGGCTTTGCAGCATCACCTCAGGGAACTCTTATTAAGCAGCCCTGAGGGGCAGGCCTCAGCGTAGCCTCAGTTCTCAGATCAGGATATTTAATGGGTCACACTTGTCAAGGGCACACTGCTTGAAGCAGCAGAGCCAAAGGAATTCCAAGCCAGGCATTTAGCCAAAATTTTGCTTTTAAGTATTCTAGTATTCAGGTGTGTTTGTTTTCTCTAAATACTACTATGTACTACTTTGAGCTAAAATGAAAATTATTTACATCAGACCGTTTCACTTAACTCAGAATATGGTATGAGGGTGGATGGAGGAAAAGTGTGTGGACCTGTGTTGTATTATTTTTAACTCCAAAATAGGGAGAGTGGGATAAAAAGATAATGAATATTGTTTTTCAGTAAATAGGAGGGCTCTGATTGTGATTAAGGGGATGTTTTGAGTCAGCAGGGCTAGATGAACTACTGCATAAATACTGTTGAGCTCATTTGCTTCCTTTGGAATGAAAACCAAGGGCAGAATGCTACCTGCTGCCTCCTGGGCCACTCCCAGCTTTCAGGCAAGTTTGGAAAAGGTGGCCCTCTGTGTACATCCCTTGTCCTGCAGAAGGCATCTTGGTCAATAAAGTCATCCCAGAGTGCCGTGTTTAGGTTTAGGGAAACTAATTCTGGCCCTAATATAGTCACCCCCCACTCCCTCGTCGTGACTTCACACCACACTCAAAATGACGTTCCAGCCTGGCTGATGTGGTTCAGTGATTGAGCTCCGACCTATGAACCAGGCGGTCATGGTTTGATTTCCCGTCAGGGCACATGCATGGGTTTCAGGCTCGATCTCCAGTAGTGGCTGCGCAGGAGGCAGCCAATCACTCATTCTCTTTCATCTTTGATGTTTCTTTCTCTCTCTCTCTCTCTCTCTCTCTCCCTCTCCCTCTCCCTCTCCCTCTCCCTCTCCCTTTTTCTCACTGAAATCAGTAAAAACATATTTTTTAAAAATGGCATTCCAGATGAATAAAAGGCCTACAAATAAGTAATACAATATATATAAATAGGCAAAACATCTTAGCAAAAAATAGAGGAGACTGTTGATTGCTTCAGGATAAGAATGTCTTCTTAGACAAAACAAGAACCATAATGAACTTCTGACTCTATCAACCTTAAGAGCTTTAGGAATTTACAAGACAGGAAAGCAGTATGAGAACAAACCTTTTAAATAGTTGAGGCATCAGATTTATATCACAACTTAAGAAAAAATAAGGAACCTCAAAATGAGCAATGAATAGACAATTCCTCGGAAGAAATGCAGACATTCAATCAGTATACAAACAATATAATCTCGACAAAGCACATTGAGACAATAAAAAGCCACTATACTCATCAGGTTGGTCAAAGCTCAAAAGTGTGGTGTATCAAAACCCTGACAAGTGCGGTGGATGCTCTCAAAGGGAGCGGAGACAGCAGAGATGGACACAGCCACCTGGAGAGCAATTCGGCATTTTCTCTGAAGTTTCACATGCTACACAGGATGCTCATCACTATACTGCTTGTGAGAGCAAAACATTGGAAACGACCTACATGTCTATCAACATAGAATGGACATGTGGATTGTCCCTGTGTGGTACACTCCTATGATGGAAAACCGTTCCACTTAAAATGAACTAGGGCTTCCTTTATCAGTGTGGATAAATTCCACGGCATTTTGTTGCTTATGATAAGCAAACTAGAGGACATCAATATGATTCCATTGATTCCACTGGGTAAAAATAGCACAGGATCATAACCTTCAAGAATGATACACACAAAACTGATAATAGTAGATGGAAAAGATTATGGGCCATGGTCAAGGGAGATTAACTTGAACTACAGTGATCTGTTTTTTCAGTGGGAATATATTCATGCGTTTATGTTTGTGAATATAATTAAAATGTTTTAAATATACATGCGAACACCCATAGGAGATGTAACATGGTTTCAAAACAGAAGGGCATGGCTCTGAGATGCTTCCGCATCATTCCCCAGACACTCCTCTACAAGTACAGGGAAGAAGTCTTCATTACTTTTTTAATTCCATGGTGATAGTTTGAAAGTTTGTAAGTAGCCCATTGTTTTCCAGACTACTTTAGACCAACCCCAGGGGGGAATACCCACCAATCCATGAAGTTCCTTTGCCTCAGCAGAAGCAGACAGGAGCGGGAATTGCTTGGCCATGTGGTTTTCATGACCTGGAGGTGGGTCTAATCCCAGAGTTGATGCGACTGTAAAGGCCAAGCTGATGCACTAGGGAAATAGAAATCCATAGCTGAAAGCTAGGCACTTGACTTTTCCCACACCCTCGGTTTCAAGTCTTCCTCTATTAGCTACACAGCCCTTTTCAAACAACTGATAACATTCCGGAGTTAGACTTGGAATTTACAGTGTTGTATCACGACTTGCTCTATAAGCACTTTTCTCATTTCATTTTTACATGACCTTCAAGATAATTTTTCTCCTTTTATTTAACCCTAAAAGAAAGAAAAGATTTGAAGTCCCTCCCTCTCCCTCCCTCCAACCTCGATTGCAAACAGGGACTGTAGATGGCGAAGTCTCTCCCTCATCCAGCCAGGGAAAATCCACCTCTGGCAGGCAGATCTCGAGGTTAGAGACTTCTGGGCAGTCAGGCAGAAGACTGGGCTCCACAAACACTGGTATTTTGTAGGCCCAGGTCTGCTGCTGGGGCTGACATGGCCCCTCTCCAGGTTGGGAGGAGTATAAGTCCTTTTAAAGTGTCTTTTAGCTCTATGGACTCTCTGTTTCATAGCAATAATCACCATTAATATAAAGAGAGAATTTAAATAGGAAGAGGATTCGGGAGCATTCAGGTACTTGTTACAAAGTGTTTTAATCTCATTGTCCTTTTTAATCCTCCAACACCCCGGGCAGGTCTTTTTGAACCCAAAGCTGGTATGCTCACCACTACTAGCTCACGCTGCCAAGCTGCCAGGTAGTTGCTGCAAGCTAGACTGCCTCTAAACACTACAAGACTTGAAGTGCGGCCCCTCAGGTGAGGTTCATGCCTTCTGGAAATTTACCTGGAATGATGACAAAATGGTGCAAATCGGGGTAGATATCTATGCCAGGCCGGAGTATAGCAGGCTGAGTCCTGGGTGTGACCTCAAAGGGCCAAGAAAGAACCTGGAGCTTCCGGAATTCTGCCCTGGGCCTGGATGCCAGTTTGCATGAAAATCACCCTGGGCACTGGGTTTCTGAGTAGAAAGAGGGAGGAGACCCAGAGACTCAACCCCTGCTCTGCCTCTTCCAGGCTCTCTCTCTCGGGCCTCTTCCCCCTAGAGTGGCTACAGACCTTCACTTCCTGCCAGCAACACCCTCTCTCCCTGCACACACTCCCTCCTGCTGCCCCCCCTCCCCCCTCAGATTTGGGTTCCTGGAATTGTGTTTTAACCAAGGGGACTGAGACTTGCCCCATGGAATCAGAGCTGTGCAGCTATATCTACATTTGCATCTTAAGCAACCAATCAGAACAGCTCCATTCTGGCCAATCAGGGCAATGCTTTTTGGACCAAAGTGCAAGGATTTGGAGTCCTCATTTGCATGAGGATGGACCAGTAAGGAACTATAGAGGTCAGGTCCCCCTGGCTTCCAGAGCACGCTTTCCCCTTCCATGTAAGGATAAGGGAGCTGGAACCCTGAAGTCAAAACACCAAAGATGTCTTATGGACTGGAGAGGAGCAGGCAGGGCAGAGTGGAGCAGAACAGAGTAGATCAGAGATGTCCAGCTGGAGAGGGCCGTCTCCCTAGGGCTGCCTCACAGCCATGCTTTCCACAGCCGCTGTCACTATTGAGCTGTAAAACCATTGAGCTGTTCCACAGTGACACTGTGCTCACAATTGTGCTGTATCACAATTGAGCTGTTTGCACTGAATAACGTTTCCTTCTTCGCTGCCCTCTAAATTGGGGCTTCCTGTTGGCATTGAATTGGCACCAAGTGGCCATTGGTTGACAACAGACCTGACCATGAAAAAGCTTAGGTTACTGTGGGATGCTATCAAACATCTACAGGAATTGAAAATGAACGCGGTGTACCTGGGGACAATGCGGGGCAGGTCAGGGACACCTGGGCAGACCTCAGTGTGGACTATTGCTGGTGGAAGGGTATATAAACAGGTCATTTGGAGAGGCAGGCCTGGCTCTAGAACAATAACCTCTGGTCCATTTCTGGGGTAAATGCCTATGTGCTGTGGGCGATGGGCATAATGGTTCAGAGTGAGAGATGTAGGGGACTGAACGATCCCTCATCCACCAGGAAGGGTCCCATAGCCATCCTGCCAGTTGCAGCCTCTGTTCTTGTCCACCTTTGTGTCTTGGCATCACTGTATGCCCCTTCTTCATTGCAGATAAGTGGTTGTGATTTTCCACTGAGTGCTGCTAAGTGAGAACTGAAATTTGTAGGGTTTTTTTGTGTTTGTCCAGGTATAGAGAAAGGAGCAATGGGGGGGGCCACGGCCTGGCAATGCAGCCAAAGCGCCAGAAGGAGCAGTGTTGGGAGGAAGCAGTCTGGCTGGAGAGGTCGGCTTCCTCTCCTGGGGAAGGCCCCTGGGGATTTTTAGTTCAAATCAGTATGGTGGCCGTGAAGGTGGCCGAGGGTGGAGAGGGTGAATGTTCCCAGTGACCCATCTTACTGCGGGGGATGGGAATCTTTTAGCTACTATAGAGTTTGCCTGAGGCTGTGGCTGGCCCTCTATCAGCAGGGCTCTCTGCTCCCTGGTGGGCTGTGTGTGGCTGTCCTGTCCAAGATCACAGCCGTGACCAAGAATGGGAATGGCGGCGGGGGGCAGCCTAGAGCGGTAGGGCTTTGGCTCAGACCCTCAGACTCCCCTGACTCACCCCACTTCCTCCCACTTTCTTAATCCCTCCATGTCCTCCCAGTTTCATACACGTCCACCTCTTTTCTTATTTTTCTAAAACTTTGATTCTGAAGTATTTTAAACATACAGAAAATCCCATATAATACTAAAACAATCACTAGCTCTGTCAAATCTTATCAGTTTGCCATTTCATTTTAAGAAATAAAATTTCCCCCGGCTGGTGTGGCTCAGCTAGTTGGAGTGTCATCCCATGCACCAAAAGGTGGCAGCTTCCATTCCCAGGCAGGGCACATACCAGGTTTTGGGTTCCATCCCTGGTTGGGGTACGTGGGAAGGCAACCAATCTCTTTCAATATTTCTCTGTCTAACTTCCATCTTCTCTCTCTAAAATCAATTTTAAAAAATAAGTTTAAAAAAAAATAAAATCTCACATGTGTTTAAGCTCCTTTACCAGTAAATACCTCCATCTATTTCTCCTCCGGAGGTAGTCATTGTCCTGGGTTAGGAGTGTACCCCCACAGTGCATATTGGAGTAGTCTTTATATCTATGTGTGTAACTGCAAACACTTAGTAATACAATTTTGCATGGCTTTAAACTAATACACCGAATGCAACCATTTTTAGCTTCTCTTTTTTAAAGATATTTTTCCTTCGATTTTATTTTTATTGGATTCAGGTGTAAAACTTAGTGCTCAGACAATCAGATATTCTACGTAGTGTTTCCTTTGATACTTCCAGTACTCCAACTAGCACTATACATAGTTATCACAATGTTATTGGCTATATTTCTTGTGTTTTATTTACTTTTCTGTGACTATTTTGTAACTACCAATTTGTACTTAATCCCTTCACCTCTTTCTCTCAGTCCCCTAACCACTATCCCCTCTGATAACCACTAGTCCACTCTCTGTGTCTATGAGCCTATTTCAGTTTAGTTTGTTCATTTATTTTGTTCTTTAGATTCTACATATCAGTGAAGTTATATGATATTTGTCTTTCTCCTACTGACTTATTTCACTGAGCATAATACCCTCTAGATTAATCCATGCTTTTGTAAATGGTTAAAGATTTCATTCTTTTTTATGACTGAGTAATATTTTTATATATATATATATATATATATATATATATATATATATATATATATATCATAGCTTTATTATCACTCAGCTATTCATGGGCACTTGTGTTGCTTCCATATCTTGGCTATTGTCTTTATTTTTAGTGAAGGCTTTTGAATTTTTATACTTATACTGGAGGCCCAGTGCATGAGATTCGTGCACTTCGGGGGTCCCTCAGCTGGCCTGTGCCCTCTCACAGTTAGGGAGCCCTCGGGGGATGTCCGACTGATGGCTTAGACCCACTTCCCACAGGGAACGGGCCTGCCATCAGTCGGACATCCTTAGCGCTGCCACAGAGGTGGGGGAGGCTCTTTCCACCGCCGCTGAGCTTACCAGTTCAGGACGTCTGGCTGAGCAGTGCTCCACCTGTGGGAGGGCACTGATCACCAGAGGGCAGCTCCTGCATTGAGTGTCTGCCCTTTGGTGGTCAGTGAGTGTGTCAGTGACTGGTTGTTCCACTGTTTGGGCGATTTGCGTGTTAGCCTTTTATTATATAGGATATGTCTTGATGCATATAGCTGTTGTGGACAAAGCAGGGGCCACATTCTAAACCTGACAATTTCAGTCAAGGCCCATTTAGTGGGCCTTACAAATCCAGAAACCAAAGTAAACCACACAGGGTGGTCTGAACATAAAAATCCCTAACTAATAATGGATCATAGTGGGTAATCCTAGGCCTACAGCTTCCTTGGAAAAGGTCAGTCTTTAACTTTGAAATTGTCTATTGTCTTTGTGCATCTAAGATAACATATCTTTAAAGTATCTAGACCCCTGAAGGCACAACTGCTGGCACCAGAGTGTGAGACCATATTATCTTGTGGCTCACATACCATCTCTGTGTGCTATGAGTGTTAACTATCCTGTATCCACCAAAATAGCTCCATCATGAATGTCAGAAGCCACTTTACATGATGTAAAATAAGTATGTGTCTCTTCATTTTACTTTTTAATCCAAGCTCAGAGATATCCCCATTTGTTTTCTCGGGCCTCCCTAATCTTCCACCAATGGATTGCATGCACCCTCCCCTTTACATCTCTTCTTTTGATTCTAATGTATAAAGTAAGCTGAAAACTGCCATTCTTCAGAATATTTTCTCAATCCATTGAGATTTTTCTTCCTGGCAATTGTCATCAGTTTGACTCAACTAAACTCTAAGACTTCTTTTTATGCTGGATGTTTTTTCCTCAACACTCTGGTTTCTTAATTTTAACTGCTGTATAGTATTCTATGCCTCAATTTATCCATTCTCCTATTGATGGACAAATAGGTGCTTATAATTTGGTTTTCTTAAAAGTAGTGTGCAGCAAATCTATAATATTAGAAGCATAATATGCTAATTAGACCAGACGTCATTCTGGACAACCTTCCGGGTGAAGCTGGGGCTGTGAGGAAGCCAGGTGCCAGAGGGAAGCCAGTTCTGGCAGCCGGGGGAAGGAAGGCCTATTCTCACACAAATTTTGCACATCAGGCATCTAGTATTCTCATAAAGGTCTCTCTGCACCCATGTGCAAGAGTTTTTCTAGAGTGCGTAACTAGGAGGTCTGTGTATCTTCAACTCTACAAGATACTGCAAACTCCTCTCCAAAGTGACTCTATAAGTGATACTCCCCAGCAGCATATGGATTCCTGTTTTTCCATATCCTTGAGTATTATCAGACTTTTAAGATTTTGCCACTGGGATATGTGTAAAATGAGATCTCCTGATCATTTTCTCTTCTAAGGCCCCAGTGCTGCTAGAAGCTCCACCCACAGCCCACACCCAGTCACACTGTACAAAGGGGATGGATCAAGCATGGAGGACTTGGGAGGCCTTCATTCTTCTGACCGCTAGGTATTGGGAGTGCACAGAGCTATTTGTGGGGACACCTTCTCCATCTACACTCTCCCCTTAGACAATCTCTCCCTGACAAAGGACTTTGAAGTACTAACACATAGGCCAGTGACTTCTAAATGCATATATAGCTCCATCATGAATGTCAGAAGCCACTTAACAAGTTTAATTAATGGCTAGTACAATGCCATTAAAGCTTAACCTGCCCACTGCCCAATTAGATTGCCTCCTCAACCCTAATCCTCCATTTTTTGGTTCAGTTTCTATGTCATATTGTTCTTGGATTTCCCCCCTTCTTTCCAATTCCACTGCTGCTCTCACAACCTTGGTCCAAGCCATCACCATCTCTTGCTGGTATCACTGCAGTTGCCTCCTAACTGGTCTTGCTATTTGTTCTCTTGCCCTTATAAACATCTCTAGCCAGCAGCCAAGGCGCTCTTTATAGGACATAAAAAAAGAAAAATGCCATTCCCCTATGTAAAACCCACCATGGTTCTTAGTATCAAAAACTCAAATTCTAGGATACTGTAATATAGAAGGCCAGTGAGATCTGGTTCCTGCCTGCCTCTCCTTTCACAATGCCTCGCCAGCCTCTGGGACTTTCTCCAGGTGGGGGGCTCCTCCCTTGATCTTTTTATGGCTCCCTTGTCATTCAGGGACCCACCATTTCTTCAAAGTTCTGTCCTGACCACCCCACCCTAGCTATACAGTAGTTCGTTCCTATAGCATCATCCTATTCTTTTTTCATTCTGGAACTTCTTTTTTTATATATAATTGTATTGATTTCATAGAGAGGAAAGAAGGGGAAGAGAGAGACAGAAACCATCAATGATAAAAAAGATAGAAACATCAGTGATGAGAGAGAATCATTGATGGGCTGCCTCCTGCATGCCCCACACTGGGGATGGAACCCACAACCCAGGCGTGTGCCCTGACTGGTAATCAAACCATCACTTCCTGGTTTATAGGTCAATGCCAAACCACTGAACCACACCAGCTGGGCTCATTCTGGAACTTCTTATTGCTAAGTGCTATGGTCTGTGCCCCACCAAGATATCATCTCCATGAGAATTGTCAACCTTACTCTGTACTTGTAATGCCTGGCGAGAAGTGGGTGGCCACAGAAGTCTGTTGAATTAGTGAATGAATTGATGAGGTCAACAATTTTTAATAGCCTAGGCCATCAAATGAAATTTCTCCCGGAGTCTGGGTGGGATGAAAGCTGCTGGAGGCAATACAACACGTTTTTGGCTAGAATGGTGATTCTCACACTTTCAGTCCCAGGACTACTTCATACTGTTAAAGATAATGCGGGACTTCAAAGCCCTTGTGTTCATGTGGATATATCTACAGATATTGGCTGTATTAGAAAATAAAGGAATAAAATGTTAAGATACTTATTTTTAAAAAAATAAGCAATTATGTGTTGACACAAGTAACATTTTTATAACATCTTTAAAAAATCCGTGAGCAGTGGCACACTTTAAGAGCCGCTCTACACATACAGTACCTAATTATAACCAGGAAAGAGTCTGTTGAATGAGTGGATATATGTGGGCTCAAGAATTTAGACCAAACTTTAGGGACAGATGTAGCTCTTGCCCAGCATGGGGGTAGAGGATATGAGACCACGCCTTTCCCTCTCCATTCTCCTCATGGCTCACCCACCCACACACTCACACACTTCAGCCCATGCAGCCCTCTCTTCCCTTTCCCCTAACAGTTTTCTCTGACCAGAAAAAAATAAATAAATAAAGTGAGAAATAAGTTTAGTGTCATTCGGAATTGATTTGCAAGCTGTCTATGTCTTTAAAATACGCTTATTTCTGTAACCAGAATAATGATTGTATAAGTTTAAATCTAGGGAATTCACCTTGACAGCGTGAGTGTTGAGGCCTGATTTGACCAGGATTTGCTTATTCCTTTATATGCTCATGTTGAGAAACCAAACTGAGTATCATATTATTTTTCTTTGGGCAATACCGAAACCAAAGTTCTTCCTCTTTCTAAGAAGAAGCTGCTCCCTCCCTTTTTATTTCTTTCCTCTGAGTAGAGGAAATTCACAGAGCCATGGTTTAAAAAAAAAAAAAAAAAGATGGTCATCTGTGTGCTCCTACTGAAGTGTCTGAAGCTCCCCAGGCCCTGGGCACGCCTCTTCACTTCCACTTCCTGACGTCACACTATTTTTGTCTTTGAATAGCTTATTGACACAATCGCCTCGGAGATCGGAGAACTGAAACAGGAGATGGTGCAGACAGATGTCAGCCTGGAAAATGGCCTGGAACCCACCGAAGCCCACAGGTGACCGAGGCGATGAGGCGATACGGGAGCTAAGTGGACCCTATTCGTGTTGAGGACTGCCATTTCCCGGGCTCCTTGAGTTTGGGAACTGGGCGTGTGGTGGCCGCTCCAGATGAAACCCTGGAGGAGGTGGGAGTGGCCTAGGAACCAGTTGTCTGCTTGTTTATTTTAATCCCTGCGAAGGCACTTGAACTTTACAACCTTTCCCTTCCTCCTGACACCAGAACCCGGAAACCTAAAATTCTATCTGCCATATCCACCTACTCAGTGATGGAAACAATAACGCAGCAGGATCCTCCGTGCGCAAAATAGAACTCAGTGTAGCCTGTGTCAGTCTCCAGGAGGTTTAAAGGGGAGCACTCAGAGGATGGACTCATTTTGCATTCTCAGGTCAGAAAACCCCCGTAGCCATTAGCCTGCCATAGCCGTTAGCCTGTGGAGCAGCCCCACGTCCTCACAGTTGGATGTGATTGTAAATGACTAAGAAAGGGGAGGCAGTGTGTTGTCCTGGTTAAGCATGATATGTTGTGAATGTATTTCATGGATCAGAGTAGGTAGTAAGGGACTGATCTTTATCTGGAGTGGAGGTGCCAGATCAGGGTGGGGGTGGCAGGTTGGAGGAGCTTGTCAAACCTCATCCAGCTCTTGGACTGTGTAATTCATTGCTAGCAAAACAACAGAATATACTGACTGCTGAATGGCATGAACATTTGGTGCTTGAGAGGCCAGATTTGTGATCTGTGTGCCTTTTTTCCCAGGAAGTGGGGTCGAGGCTGCCTGTGCAGGTTGAGGGTGAACTTCACCCAATTGGATTTGCTTGCAAGTCTTGAAATAGGCAGGAGTCGGCAGGAGTCGTACTGCAAAGGCAGGCAGGGGAACCAGCTGGGTTTGGTTGTCCAGGCAAATTTCAAACTGGCAGGACTTGTTCCCTGCCCTAGCCCGAAGGGAGAGTGGCAATCCCAGGGAGGCACTTGGCAGCTGTAAGGTGGTGCTTTAACTCCTAGGTCTCTGGAGGAACTATATTCACCTGTAACTGTGGACTTTCTGCCTTACATTTTCTTCTCTACAGAATGACAGAGGTAGACCAGATGACCCCCAAGCCACTTGGAGCAGAACTAGGCATTTTATAATTTCTCTTGATTTTGATGTGAATGGCTTTTATTGGTGAATTTTCCCCCCATAATCTGGACAAGTACACTATGATTTCTGATTCTCTTTCCACCTCCCATTCAGAGTAGTTTTAAACTCCGTGGAACTTTAGCCAGGGGATTTTTCCTTACCCTTTTCGTTACTAAGCTAAAAATAAATTGGGGGTCCAGGCTGATGACAAAAAAGTAAAGAAGAGAGACTTCATAGCACTGATTTCCAGGAAACATAATACTACATGATGAACCCCAAACTCTGCAGAGGACAGGACTCTTCCTGTGTATAAGCCACGGAGATGCGAGGCTTGCTGAGGGGCGTAATAATGTGAAAGGGCTGGCAGCAGCTTGGTCTCTGACTGCAGTGGGCATTGAAGTGGGAGAGCTGGGCCTTCATTTAATCTTTAACGTTGCTTCTAGTCTTTTTCTTTTTAAATTGAAGAGTGACTATAACTTTGTTTTATCAGGTTAATATGTATTCTTGAATGCTGTGTTGGTTAACACTGAATTTATGAAACTTCAGAGGCATTTTACTTGGCACTTTCTTTGATGGGAAAGAAAGAAAAAAAGGCAAGATTGTCTTGATTTAACAGTGCATAAGGTGTTTACCACGTGCCAGTCACTGTTCTAAATGCATTACAGCTAAAACTCAGTGAAGCTCCTAGCTGCACTGTGTGACCCTCTTTCTGCTGATAAGGGACCCGTATTTTGTGGTAAAAGTCTGACTAAGAAGGCTGTGGCTTCTGTGCTGACGTCTGTCGCAGAGTTTTAGAAGTGTGGAGTGGTGGCTTTGCTATCAATTCCTCCATTTTGCCAGTGACGTCAGGAGGAATGGGTAACACAGAAGTAGAGGATGTAGGACATGGTGTTGTTTCCACAGTGAAGGCGGAACAGAGCTGTGGGTAGTCGCAGGGGAGCAGCAGGTCAGCCCAGCCCAGAGCAGCCCAAGGGGAGAGGGAAGCAGAGAGGGCTGCCTCCAGTGGAAACACTGGAGAGAGAAGAAGCAGTCAGCAGTCAGCCCCTCAGGACCTTAACTGGGCGTGTTCTGGTGGCTGCCCAGATGCCTGGCAGTGAGTGCCTTTTGCAGCCTCATGGTTGGTGAGTCGAGCTGTGATCTGACTTCACTCACTCCACCCACAGTCACCAGGAAGTGTCTGTGGTTCCCTAGTTTGTTGAATGCTGGATTAAGGGTCAGGCCGGTGCCCTAGGTTAGAAATCTCTGTTCCCCAACCTGCACTGGCTTCGTTGCTCTTTCGTGATTAATGGCGAGATGAGCTTGAGATCTGAAACCTCTTCGTGTATTATGAACCCCTTCACAGATTAATATTTTGAATGCATAAAGTAAAATCTGTAAGAGGACGAGGGGAAAACAATTATAGTGGAATGTAATGATTAGAATGTAAAAATGCATCCTTTCATAGCAGTGGTACTTCTTTATTAACACATCGAATGATGAGGTCTGGCGCTGGGACTAGGAACTGTTGTCCTCTGGAAGTGGAGAAGAGAAGAAGCAATTCTTCTGCGCCTTTGGTTGGGAACAAAGTTTCAGCTGCTGAGATGTTTTTGCGTGCATTCACAATGGGAGGGAGTGAATATCAAAGCCAGGTTAGCGAGAGTGCAGATGTCCCTTTTTTTCCACCCAATAATCAGTTAGTTCCCGCTTCCCAGCCCACCTGACCTACCGGCAGGCATCTGACGGGGTAGACCCACCCACGCTGCCTGGGACACTTGCTTGGCTTGGCTTCTGGGATGCCATGAGCCTTGGTTACTCGCCCCTCACCAGCTGCTGCTTTGAGGCTCCTGGCTGGCTCAGCCAGAGCTCACCCCTTGAGCTCTCTTCTTCACACATCTCTTCTCTCCCCCACTATCCTCGAGGAAGACACGGAAGCATCTCTGTGCCTCGGTGAAATGAGGGTAATGATAGAACTTGACCTCAGGCTTGTTAGGAAGATTAAGTGAATGCATAGCTGTGAAGGATTTCACCATAGCTGGCATGTGGTAAACACATATATGGTTACTGAAAGAGATCTGTAATTTCCTAGGCAATTTCAGTCAGTCCTGTGGCTTGAATGCGTCTGTGTATCGGTGATTCCGGACTTACATCCCTAGGCCTGTCCTCTCTTGGAATCCAGACATTTGCATCCAGCTGCCCACTCAGCCTGACCTTTGGCAGCTCAAACTTAAAAGACCAAGACCGAACCCTTGGTTCCTTTCACAAACCTGCTTCTTCTCTGGTCTTCCTATCCCAGTGACCATGCCTCCAGGTACCTGGGCTCTCACTCACTCCTGGTGCCTCTCCTTCTCTCCTAACGTCGTCCCATCCATCTCTAAATCCTGGCATCTCTACCTTTAACTTACATCCAGGATCGGACCACTTTTCACCAGCACCTCTACACTAGACTCCTCTGCCTGTTGTCTTTACATTCACCCCTTCCATCTTCTCTGGGCGGTTAGCTAAGCAGCATAGAAGATGATCTGACTTCAGTTCATTTAAATCCAAGTCATGTCACTCCTATGCAAAGACCTTCAGTAGTTTTTCATTGAAAACCAAAATCCTCAACATGGCCTTAGAGTCCCTAGAGGTTATGACTCACATCCCCTCAAACGTCTCTCCTCTTACCATCTCTTCCCCTTCAGCGCTCTGCTCCGGCCCCGCCAGCTTCTTACTAAGCAGCCTTTGTGCTTGCTGTTCCCTCTGCCTGGAATGCCCTTCCTCCAGGAAGCACTCAGCCTTGGACCCTGCCTTTCTTTTGTCGCCTTAGCTGGCTTTATTTTTCTTTGTAGAACTTGTGCAGATCTGAAATGTATTCACTTGCGTAATTGTGCATTTTCTGCCTCCCAGCACTTAGAAGGAGGGCTTGGTCTGTGTTTGGTGCTGTTTTTTCCAGTGCCTAGAATGGTGTCTGTCATGTAGCATCCACTCAGTCAATGTGTTGATCAGATGAATGAAAGGTGCTAGCCCTTTGGACCTTCTAAAAGTATTCGAGCATCAGAAGCCTCTTATATAAACAAGACTTCACCCTTGTCAAGTAATTAGGGGATCCCAGCCAGTGCATAAAAAATAAAAAGTTGAAAATGTGTGACAGGCCTTAAGCATCCTCCCTAGAAAAGAGAAGGGACCAGAATCTCTTTCTCCTACATTCAAGCCCCACTTCCTCATCAGTCCAAGTATGGAAAAGAGGAAAAGATTTGTTTTGCTGGCTAACACTGATGAGGCACAGATACTGTGCAAGAAGACAATGCAAAATGATTTTTGCATCAATAACTTGAACTTGCTTCCTAATAACCTCATATACACTCCAAAATCTTCAGAAGAGTAAAATCAACAAAGAATAGTCACTTTTTATGTGATGTTTAAAGAGGAAAAGATGGGAAGGAATAATATGAAGTGACATTAAATTCTATATTCAAAGTCACTGAAGTGGAAGACATATATTTTTGTTTTAATATGGAAAACTATTGGATGGATACAGATGTATTCTGAATTTAAAATATTTAAGTTCCAGAAATAATTGTGTCAGATTTAGGCACATATGTTTCTTTGTTATGATGCAGCTAATGGCCTTGACCAAACCCACTCATGGCATGGTGAATATTTCTGCATATAATATTTCTACATATTGAACAAAGCAAAGTAAGCAAATCTAAGAGATGGGAAGGAATTCACTAGATTTTGTTTGTTTTGCTATGAGTTTATGATCTAAGATTCATAAGCAGAAATACAAATAATGGAAGTACATTTATGTATACTTTCCTCATAATTTCTAAGTTTTTTTCTCTTTTCATCTCCTTCACCCCCTGACTCCCGATAATCCTTTGTATAAAGTTACGGTTTCCATAAATATGAACCAGTGAACTGGCTGCTAGCTCAGAATTCCCATGACTTTAGCCTGGAACTTAGACTTGTAAAATGATGCGCTGTTAAAACTCGAGAGTCCCCACTCCTGATTCCCACAGCACTGAGATAAGTACTTGAATCACAGCATAGAAATACCTATCTTCATTCATCATGGTTTCCAGTTATTGAAAAGATACATACCCAGGCAAAGAAATAAGAGAACAAGCAGACAATCAAAAGCGGTTCTGTCTCAGGTGTGGGTTCATGGTCATATTTAATTTCATATTTTTGCATTGTTCTTTTTGCACAATGTAAAGTTCTACTTTGGTAATAATAATAAAAAAGAAATCTTACATGTTCTTTTTTTAAAACAAACAAACAAAACCTTTTCTAATATGATAGGTCTCACCAATTAAGACAGACCAAACAGTACTTTGGAGCATTTTTGAACGGGTTACTTACCTCACATTCTTTATGGTTAATGAGTCTCATCTTTCCTAAAACCACCTCCTACCTAGAAAGACCTGGTTCCTCCCCAAGGTCCCCAGGGCATCTAGTATATTCCTCTATTATGTACTCATTGCATTATATGATGTTTGTTTACAGTTCTTTCTCTTGGGTTGTATAAAACTTCAGGCTTTACTGTTTAGGTATTTTGGCAAATAGCACCCACTCAATAAATATTTTCTTTAAGTTGAACTTAATTGTTGCTACATTGGTAACAGTAGGAACAAAGAGTTAGGCAATCTCATAGAATTCCTTGAAATCATATTCCAAACACTCCTGGTGGCTTGAAATCAGGAAACACCTTCCGGGAAATTGATCAAGCTAGTCACAGCAGAACATCTTCAGTGGGCATGGTAGGAAAATGTCCTATTGCAAAACTGTTTCCGCTACATTAACTCCTCTGGTTTGAACAAAGCTATGCCCACCCCTTCCCACTGGAGGAAAGAGCGGCTGTGTCTTGGGCGTTTCTGATGAGTAGATTTTCAGCTGCCTTTCCGAACACAATCCCTACCCAAGTCAAAGAGTTTCTCTATTCTGTTTCCCATCAGATATTCTTTGAGAAAGAATATGGACAGGCA
>PVJC01019710.1:0-29913 GCA_004026665.1 Murina feae | reverse complement strand
AAGAAACCATCAGCAAAACAACAAGAAAACCCACTACATGGGAGAACATATTTGCCAATGTTAGCACTGATAAAGGTTTAATCTCCAACATTTATAGGGAACTCATTCAAGTTAACAAAAAGAAGACAAACAATCCAATCAAAAAATGGGCAAAGGACCTAAACAGACACTTTTCAAAAGAGGACATTCAGAAAGCCAAAAGACATATGAAAACATGCTCAAAGTCACTAATCATCTGAGAGATGCAAATTAAAACAACAATGAGGTACCATCTCACACCTGTCAGAATGGCTATCATCAACAAATCAACAAACAACAAGTGCTGGAGAGGATGCGGAGAAAAAGGAACACTTCTGCACTGCTGGTGGGAATGCAGACGGGTGCAGCCACTGTGGAGAACAGTATGGAGTTTCCTCAAAAAATTAAAGATGGATCTCCCTTTTGACCCTGTGATCCCACTCCTGGGAATATATCCTAAGAAACCAGAAACACCAATCAGAAAGGACATATGCATCCCTATGTTCATAGCAGCACAATTTACCATAGCTAAAATTTGGAAACAGCCTAAGTGCCCATCAACAGATGAATGGATTAGAAAACTGTGGTACATCTACACTATGGAATACTATGCTGCTGTAAAAAGGAAGGCGTTCTTAGCATTTGCAGGAGTATGGATGGAGAACATAATGCTAAGTGAAATAAGCCAGTCAATGAAAGAAAAATACCACATGTCCTCACTCATCTATGGATAATAATAATCATTATAAACTGGTGAACAAAAATAGATACAGAGGCAGAGCAACATCAAACAGACTGTCAAATTACAGCAACAAGGACAGGGACGTTGGGGCGGTGGGTAACAGATCAGCCAAGGGACTTTTGTGTATGCATTTAAGCATAAGCAATGGACACAAAACACTGGGGGATAGGGGAGGCGGGCGGAAGGGCAGGGGGAAAAAGAGATATATGTACTAATCTTTGTAAAGTTTTATGTAATTTAAAAAAATGTGAAGATAAAAAAAGCAATAAAAAAATAAAAAATAAAATAAAATAAAATAAAATAAAAGCACTTAGGCCAAAAAAAAACAAACAAACCCCAAAAACCAAAACAAAAAACCACCAGGAAAAAGAATAAGTTCAATTGCATTAAAATTTAGACTATCTGTTCACCAAACCCATGAAAGAACATGAAAAACAACTACAAACTAGGAGATACTGGCTACAAATAAAAGTGAAAAAGGAGAAGTGACACGGAAAATTTTATTACTCAGTAACAAGGTCATTATATAAGAACATGTAGCTAAAATTAGTTTGTAAAGGAACAACCACAGCTATTTCTACAATCTTTCAAATGCTCAATATATATGGCTAGCACTCACAGAACTCATGAATCCCCTAGACTAATTTATCCACAATCTTTTGTAGCACATCAACCTCAAAAGCCCATTCTTATACTCCCTAAAAAAACAACAACAAAGTCTTGTGCATGAATAGCTGAGGATAAGCAAGTTTGTACTAGCAGTGTGCCTAATAACACCACAATTATGGAAACATCTGAAATATCCACTGGCAGAAAAAAGTAAGTGGTAGAACTATCAAAGAAGCATAGGCAGTCTAAGCAAATAAAATCCAAGGCAATGATGACCTCTAGGATTAGGATGAAGACACGTGCATAGAAATGGGGGTTCCTTTCTGAAAGTTGTTTGGTGGTTTCTCAGGTATTCATTACATATATTGTTTTCTTTGTATTAAATATGTCATAAATCTCTGATCATAAACTCATTGATGTATGTGGTCTTACTTCTCTATAGTTAAGCAAGCTCAAAAGCAAAACTGAAAAAAGAGCCATAATGGTTTCTATGGTTATTAGACTTAACTAAAACCTGAATGAGAGTATTAGCATTTTGAAAGATTGTACCAGAGAGAGAGAGAGAGAGAGAGAGAGAGAGAGAGAGACACGTGCCACATCCACCCGAGCAGCTCAGAACTGTCCCCATACAACTTGGGAGGCAAGGGGAACCAACACAAAATGACTCTCATGCTGCTTATTGTACTGTGGGTCATGAAGTCCTTTGTCTCTATTCTAGTGGTCTTTTGTCTCTGGGCAACATCTACACAACTGTCAAGTTAATGTATTAGCTTTTAAGTAGTGTAAAATCTTAGGCTTCGTGTTTCTTGACAGTGAGGAAGTAGTCCAGTCCTTCTGGCAAAGGTGTTCCTCCTTGTAGAGAAGGCTCTATCAATCTACCCCAGTTGAATGCAATTAAACATTCAGAGCATTTAATTATCCCGTTGAGCATATACACAAACAAAGGTACCTTTTGGCAATGATGTAGTATTTCATGAAGACCTACTTTATGCAGACCTATTATGCAAATTCACACAACACAACTCTTGTTTTTCTGTGTCACATCAATCTTGGAGGTAAGGGAAAGTATCAACGGTAAAGAAGCCGGAATTCAGATACAAACAATCTGGCTGGCTATCTGCCAAACACTGCTCACTCTCCTCTATGCAGTTACCTCGCATCACTTTGTACTTTTCTCCACGGTGACTACTTCAATCCCACACCACTATCACTGCCATTCTGGAAGAGTCCAGGTCTTTCCCCTCCCATAAAAATTAACTATTACTTAATTAAAATAAATAAAACCTTTAAGTTTATAGTTCCCTCAGCCAAAGAAGGCTGGCCAAGTGAATTCCCAGGATTTGGATGATGAATATTAGTCTATTGTTAAGTTGTTTCATTCACCTGGTTTTTTTTATTGCTGTTCAACTACATGAATCAGTGACCTAGTTCAGAATGTGCATATCTCTTCTCTCTCTCCTCCTGGGGAATGAGCTTTTCTGTTCATTACTCAAGATATTAAAGCATATTTTTATTTAAAAGTGTTAAAGTGGGTATGTTATTTCCTAAGATCCTGAACGTTTATGGGCAAATATGGCTATACATAATGTTCTGATATCCTAAAATTCCTGCAAAGGATATGCAGATTACTTTCGGCTTTTATTCTTGATACTATTTTGCTCAAAGTAAAATTGGTTTAGGATTACTTTTTTTCTTTCTGGTACAAATATTGTAATACAATTTTTTTTGCATTTCTTATAAAATTTCATAATAAACAGGCAAAATGCATAAATTACAATCCCCAGAATGAGGCGGTTTGTCAATAGTGGTTGTTGTTATGAGGATTAAAATGACTTATATAAGTAAAGTGCTGTAAGTATCCAGCACATAGCATGTACCAGCTCTGATAAAGATTTAAAAACTATAATTATTAGATTTAATGAAATATAAATATCTATTTACCATAGGGAAACATTTTAATCTGAGCTAGAAAAAAAAGGAGGAGGAGGAGAAGAGAACTTACCATTTCTAAATAAAAATTCCAATAATTCAGTAATTACTAACCTAGTGACTTTGTTCAGGTACTTAATGATTCTATGTAAGAATTTCCTCACTGATAAAAACTAAAAATATTGGCTCTGTTCAAATAAAATATTGGACTCAAAAAAGCACCTAGTGAAGCACTGAAGGACTATGTCATTTCATTCTTATTTTTAACACAATTTCCTAAAGCAATTATAGAGGTGGAATAAACTAAGTGTTCTATGAATTTTTCTACTCAACAGCTATTCTGAACATGAGAGTCACCGTCCCCAAAGTGAATGATTCTCAGAAATTTGAGTGTTGCTTTCAGTAATATTTTTATTTTCTGTAGAAATTAATGAAAAACACCAGGCAGGAATACAAACAGTTTTCATTACGCCACTTCACATACCATTTCTTCTATAACATATCAGAGGAAAAAATGTCAGGAATATCAGTATAAATTACAGTTCCACTGTACTAGGAAATCAGAAACACTCATGTGTTTGACAGAACAACCAATAAGACAATCAAACACTACCAAAGGAACAAGAGTCTTCTGCTGTCTCTTGAGAAGAAAAAAGTCTTCCTAAGGATGCATGACAAAACTAATGTTTCAAAAATGGCCAACACGAAAGTTAAAGGGGCTACAAAATCCCTGACACAGGAAAAGTAAAATTTAAGCTAATTTAAAACTATATGATCACAAGAAATATTTAGGATAATCATCACAAAAATTTAGACAACAGGATCCATACTGTTACGGTGACTCTTGCTGAGACCAATTTTCCTGAGTGACCAAAGTTTCTAGAGGCTTAAAATACTTATTTAGAAAGAAGGGGGAGAGGGGTGATCCGATAGCCACATTAACTACAGAGGCCCCTCTCTTTCTTTCCGACTGGGACCTAAACAGCACTGAAGTTTGCTAGTATTTAATCTGTGTCTTACTGAGTCTTTAATCCAGTAAGATCATAAAGTAAATGTTTCAGAAGAAAATTATCTTCTGGAACTAGAAGGTTTATCTTTATGCCAGATCAACACAGCTACCAGTCAGATCAATTACTGTGCCACTTCCATTGAAAAACAACACACATTCACAAGCATATCTGTACCCTCAAAAATGCGTGCTTGCGCGCACACACACACACACACCACACTGTCTGAGAATTAACTAACTACTGGTCCTAACCTGAGGCAAAGGCTGAAATATCAAACCTTTGGATCTGACCTGCGGGGTTCCTCTCTCTACTCGAGGAAAACTCACGATATGTCAGTCCTTTTCAAGGAACATTACAGATGTACAAGATCAAATTCCACACCAATTTATAGCTTATTGTGCATAAATAAATGGCAACAACAACAGAACACATTAACTATTTACTTTATCCTACCTATTTTACTTTAAAAACAAGCAGCAGCAGTAACAACAACAAAAGTAGACATAGTTTCTTAAAATATATTTCTTCAACTTATATTTTCATACTGTTTCAAAAACTTATTTTCTTTTGATTGTTCTTTTAAATTTATCATTTATCCCTCTTATTGTTCTACTTTTTAAAAGTTTTGTTTTTTAAAGAATTGTTTTCCTTTTTTATTCTGCTTTTCTTTATATTTTTACCAGAGGCCCAGTGCACGAATTCATGCATGGGTGGGGTCCCTCAGGGTAGCCTGCGGGGATCAGGCCTCAGCTTGTGCCCCCAGCCTCACAGCCCTGCCTTGGCTTGGCACCAACCCCTCACCTGCTCCACCATTCTGCCTGTGGGGTGATTGATTGGGGCTGGGCCCCCACTGCTCCCCCTGGTGGTCAGCATACATCATAGTGAGTGGTCGAATGACCGCCTGAGGGAATGATTTGCATATCAGGCTTTTATCATATAGGATACTTTTAATTTCCTAATCAAGCATATAAATTTTGGAATTTTGTCTTTATACTTTATCTCCTGCATCATTAAAAAGTATTTATCATACTTTTATCCTCAATTTCTCAGTTTGTTCCAAATTTAGTTTTAAAATTTTAACTACTTTTAATTTTTATTTACTTATTTTAAACTTTTTTTTTTAAGTACTGCTTTTATTTACTTTTTCTTGATACATCTTTTATCTCATTTATGCTGGCTATCAGGACAAATCATATCTGTTACAGCCACTAAATAATCATTAGTTTAATCATGATATACAATATTCAGAATATAAGTGGCTATGTGTTCTAAAATGTCTATGGTTGCCCTAGCCAGTTTTGCTCAGTGGATAGAGCATCGGCCTGGGTTCGATTCATCAAGGGCATGTACCTTGGTTGCAGGAACCTCCCCAGCCCAGGCCCTGGTCAGGGCATGTGTAGGAAGCAACCAATCTAGGTGTCCTTCTCACATCGATGTTTCTTTCTGTCTTTCCCTCTCTCTCCCACTCTCTCTAAAAACCAATGGAAAAATATCTTCAGGTGAGGATTAACACACACACACACACACACACACACAAATAAAATAAAAGTCTATGGTCTATAAAACACAACCCTGGGCTATTAGGCAAATCGATTACTCTATGCTGACAAGAGAGGGACGTGGTAGCAGTGTTGTACTGGTGGTGACGGAGGTAACCTTGCCCAATCTTCTCCATCTCAGATAATAAATAGCATTATTGCCCACTCAACTGCTTGGACCTCACACTCAGAAGTCATCCTTGACTCTCTTTCCCTCATATTTCCTATCTAATCTATTATCAAGTGTGTGTTTTTTTGCTCTTCCACCAGAATTATCCCCAATCCAACCAGTTCTCATCCTCTCTACCTAATCCAAATCAGCAATATCATTTACCTGGACAAAAACAATAGCCTTCAAATTGGTCTTAATTCCACTTGTGACCATACCCTAGCGGTCCATTCTCCACCCAGGAGCTGTGCTTTAAAAATGCAAATGAGACCTTTATTGGAGATTAACAACCTTCCAACAGCTTCCCATTAAAACCAGAATAACATCCCAAGTCCTCACAATAACCTATATACACTATCCAAACACTATCAGGTTCTCTAACTGTAACTTTTATGTATTACTACCACCTTAATTCACTAAACTACAGCCAATAGGCCTTTCAGTCCTACTACTATTTTCTTTATATTACCGGGAAATATTGTTGGTTATCAAAATTTTTTACTGTCCATCTCTCTCACTAGCATTTATATCCTTGGCGAGGTTAGGGCTCATATCTGTCCTGTTCACAGCTATTCCTAGGGCTCAGACCAGATGCCTAGTACATAGGTGTCCTAGCATTTATCACATGCACACATATCACATACATATCAATGTATGCATGAATATGAATGTCCTTCTAAGCCCCTAAAATAACACTGAGGGAATAAGTTTTATTATTATTGCTATTTACATATGAGGAAAAAGGAAGACAGAGAGCATTAGTAGCTTTGCAATTCTAAGTAAGTTAAAAAGCTAGGAATTAAAGTTAGATCTGCCTTTGACTAAAGCCCAAGATCTTACTCAGAAATTTCCATCCAACGAATAGCTTTTCCCTAATGCCTACTTTGAGTCTAATAAGTAAACAGAGCTGAAAGAAAAATGGCAGAATAACAAGTCCATGCAGGGAATGTAAAATTCACAACTCCAATTTACACAAAGCAGAAAGAAGCATCTTCTTACTCAAAGGGTGTGAAGATTAGCCAAGTAACTCTCCTCCCAAACAGCCATAACTATGACTAAACCAGGATCTGGCACTGGACATAAAGGCAAGCCACAAGCTTGTAAGACAGACTGGAGCAAGAGCTCTGTCTAAAAGCGGCAACGTTGGATAAAGTGCACATCACTATCTCCTCTCTGCCTAATCTGTCCACCCTGTCATTCTGGAAAGGACAGCTATATATGCTATAATATCCTACCCTAAACCGAGTCAATCAGATTTCTTCCTGTAAGAATGTGGCACTGACTACGGGGATATAATATAACTTCAGAACCAGCTCAAAATGGTTCTATCCTGTTTAATGAAATAATGAGTTGCTTTTCAGAGAAACAGACCCAAACCATGAGTCTTCAGCCAAAGCATGTGCGGAGGAGAGAACTGTGACCCCCAGCTGCACCCAGAGCCAAGTCTCGCGTCCCTCCCCAACCAAAGGACCAGGACATAGTAGACACTTGAACACTGGAACCCCTTCAGAAGCAGAGGGTCTAGGAAGATCCTGTGTTGACGTCCTTTACCAATAAACAGCCAAGCTCCAAGACCCTCCAATTATAACTAGCTAGCATGTTCCCATACCTGTCCCCCCATACCCATAAAATCCTGCTCCAAACCCTGGACTGGGGAATCAGGCTTTTGAGCATTAGCTTCCTGTCCTCCTGGTTGGCACCATTCATAACAGCCACTGCAATTCTTGGTGTTTAGTGTTTCTCTCTGCTAGTGTCCTGTAACACGAGGCTGAAATATAGATTAATAAGTCTGATATTTTGATAGTCATGATTGATTACAAACTGATGAGGCAAAAAGAACCCAGCCTATAGAGAAAAAGAATGAAACAGATTTGTAATGAGAATCAGAGATAAACAATCATGTGTGGGGTATTTGTAGGTAGAGTAGAGAGGAGAGGGAGTAGAAAAAGAAAAAGGTACCTAATATCTTTCAGATCTCAAGAAACCTGAAAGGTATTGGCTATATTTATTCTTAAAAATAAATTCTGAGAAATGCCATTCTGTGTCATTAATATAAAGTCTCCTTTTCTTAATCTAGTTTGAATGGATCTGTCACCTGCAACCAAATGATCCTAAATTAATCTAGTTCCCAATAATGAATGATAAGATGAGGAATAAGCTGAGTAAAAACATCATTTATTTCCAAGGTGACGCTGTTAGCATTTATTCTTTCAACAAATATTGCCTGGATGCTCACTCTACTTCAGAAACTTCTAGGTTTCTGAACATTCGTGAACAAAGAAAAAAGCACAAATATGAGACAAATACATAAATTTAGGACATGGGAAGTGTTAGGAAGAAAAATAAAGCAGAGTAAGAACATGGCTCTGGAGGGGTTGCTGTTGAGAGTGCTTGGGGAAGGGTCACAAAGGAGGGACCTGAAGTGAGAAGCCAGCTCTGTGCAGATGTGGAGGGAGAGTGTTTGAAATACAGGGAAGAGAAAATGCAAAGTCAGAGGCATAGGTAATCTTAAAGACATAAAGCACAGAAAATCACGGTGCTTAGGAGACTGTGAGTGAGAAAGATGGACAGGAAATAAATGTGGAGAAGCCAGGAACAAAATCACCCTATGGCACCTTGATAAAACTTTGAGCATTAGTCTAAATAGTACTGTACACTTTTCTAAAGTTCTGAGCAGGACGGCGATATTATCCAATTTATATCTTTAAAGGATCGCTTTGCTACTGTGTGGAGAATAGATTGTGGGGGTGGGAAGGAAGGATATCAAGTAGGTAAGAAATGATGAGAGGTCTGAACAAGAAATACAGTACAGCTTTATAGAACTGCTGACTGATTGGATATATAGTGTGTGAAAAAAGAGAGGGTAAGTCAGGAAGAGTTCAAGTTTATGCCCTAAGGAAATGTATAAATGATATTTACTGAGATATTTACCGTTTACTGAGATGACAAAAACTGGTATTACAACTAGTCAGGGTAGAGAGAAACCAAGAGATCCTAACCGAAGGTCTCAATTTTGTGGGGACCAGGAAGGTAGTCTGAATACGTGCTTCTTTCATGATATTTGCCCAGGTCCCAACAACATGTGTCCTGACTATCTGACATAGCTTGAGAATGCCTTTTCTTCCAACCTTAAAGAACCTTGTGTCCAACTTGAATATTTCAAACTATACTTATATGCTATGTACGGTTGTATTGAGAGTTAATACAAGATTTTTTATTTTATTTTCAACCCCCTGCCCCATTCAAGTCTTTGGGATTAAAAACAAAACACAAAAGCTAAAATTTAAGCTCATCCAAGAATGCTAGGGCCCACAGATAAGAGTTCGAATTCCATTGAATTTTTGTCTCCTGCATAATAAATCCATAATTCTGCCTGAACTTCTCTTCAGCCTTGAAGGATTAAGTGATGCTGCATTTTCCTGTTAATCCCTACACCTGTGTCCTCGACAGTCTCTTTTGTGCCTTTGTTCTATCAGTTATTCTCTCTGCCCTGAACCTTTACCTTCTTTCCTATCCCTTCAAGCACATTCGTCCTTGGCCTTGCACTCCTCTATCTACTCTCTAAAGGAAGACTTTATAGTCAAACTTTTTAAAAGAACCAATAAATATAATAATAATTATAATAATAGTAATAGCAATAACAACGTATTCTCTTTCCTTTCCTGTCATGAATCCTAATCCCACTAAAACTGTGTTAAGATTACCAATTACATTTATAAAGTTGAATTCAAATTTTACTGGACCATTTAATTGTAAGATATTAACTACTCCATCACTTCCTTTCAACTCTCCTTCCTAAGCTTCTGAGACATTACCCTTTCCGAGTTCTATCGGTGTAACTATTTTTATCTCACTGTCCTTAATAGTTACCCCAGTGACCTAAGATTTTTATTTTCTTTTTCAGATTTTTAATTGATTTTTAGAGAGAGGAAGGGAGCAAGAGAGAGAGAAAAGGCAATCAATTGCCTCTAGTATACGCCTTGACCACGGATCAAACACAACCTAATGGGGAATCAACCCACCATCATTTGGTGCATGGGACAATGCTCCAACCAACTGAGCCGTCCAGCCAGCGCAGTGTCTAGTTTTGAACACCATTCTTACAAAGTAATTCTAATTGCTCTCATAGTTTTAATTTCCATGTTTGGATAATGATTCCCAAATTTTATCTCCAGTCTTTATCTGTCCTTGAGTCTCAGATCTAGAAATAATATTTAAAGAGACATTGGTGGAGAAATTTCTAAATCCATTCCAAGATATAAAGGCACAGATTCAAGGAGCTCTAAAACCAAAACAAAAAGATTCATTGACAGCAATAAACAACAAATAACCCTAAACGAAAGTATGGTAATAAAGAAAGGACTGAAGAGCATAAAAAAATCATAAACAGGTAGATAAATTTAAATAAATATCGAGTATTTAAAACAATATTTTGTGGTTTTGTATATATACATTTGTATAGAGAGGGGGAGGAGAGTGATAAACAGAATGAGAATTAAAATTTGTGATACCACGAACAGTAAATGAAAGAAATTAAGGTATCTCAGGTCTCTTTTACAAAGCAGTCTGCTCCCCATGCCCTACCATGGGACCTTGAGGTTAGCGTGCCCCCTCCATGCCTCCCTGCCCCCCAAAGGCCTTTGAATGTGAAGGATCTGTAAACTTAAATCGCCCCAACTCAAAATGTAGGACATGCTATCATTTGTGAAATCTCTATCTCGGTACCAAAGAATGAAAATTGAAGCCAGTCTCCACTGCAGAACAGTGGGATGGCCTCGGTCACTTTACAGGGTTAGTTTGAGGTAACCTGGACTTGGGTACAAAACCTTGAGCCTCTGAGCATTGTCTGTCTTTTTAAGTGGGAAGCCAGTGGGGCTGATACCCTGCTTGGCAGAACCCACACGGGTCCCTGCATTTCCTGCAAACACGGAAATAAGAACCAGATTTGAGACTTGCACAGCTCAGGAGGAAAACAGACTCTCGGAAGCCAGGGGCTTACAGGAAGAGCTCTTGTTTAAACAGACTAACGGGTCACTTTCTGTTGCTGAATTTAAAAGAAATCCCTTTTGCAATATGGATGTCGTTTTAAGTGAACAGAATAAACTGACAAATGAAGCAATTTGTCATCCCCAATATCGGGGACAGTGTTAACAGATCAATCAAATTGCTTTTCTGGACATTTAATGTACCAATTCCCGGTTCTCATTGCTTTGGTTCTAGGGTATCTAAATGACCAAAATGGAGGGAAACCTCATTTCTTGAAGAGCTTCAGTAAAATATCCAAAAATTAAAAAGAAACTTGAAAAAAGAAAGAAAGAAAGAAAGAAAGAAAGAAAGAAAGAAAGAAAGAAAGAAAGAAAGAAAGAAAGAGATTAAGGTATTATAGGATCTCTGCATTGCACAGGAAATGGTAAAAACAAAACAAAACAATAAATTCAACTAAAGGTAAAGTCTAAGGAATCAACAAAATATACTGAACTTTGCATGGACCTCTAGTTAGTTAATAAAGGGATAAAATTAAGTAGTTAAATATACTTGAATAAGCAAAGTGAGGAAAAAAGGGAGGAAATACACAGAGATTCAATGGGGCAAGTAGAAAACAAATAAGATGGTGGATTTGTATTTAAATATATCAGTAACTGCAGTAAAAGTAAATGGATAAAAATCTCAAAGACACCCTGAGAAAAAGCAAACCCAACTATATATGGTTGAAAAGGGACAACTTATATAAAGATTAGAGGCCCAAGGCACGAAATTTGTACAAGGGCCTTGGCCCTGGCTTTGTCTGGAAAGAACATCTGGAGGATGTCCAGTCTAATTAGCATATTATATTTCTATTATATAGAGAAATGTTCCAACTAAAGAATGGAAAATATGTTATTTTGTGCTAACCAAAATAAAACTGATGTAGCCTAATGCTAATATTAGACAAAGTAGACTTGCAGGCACAAGTATTATTATCTCATAAAGACAAAATAATTCAACAAAAAGGTGTAACAATTGTAAAATTACATGCAATGTATAACTTTCAAAATATATAAAGCGTTGATGGAATTAAAGATAAGTCTACGCTCACATTGGAAATTTCCCAACATATCTTGCTTAGTTACTGACAAGCTTATTTTTTAAACTTATAAGAATATATAACATAATTTCAAATAGTTATTCAATAACAAAGCTGATCTAATATATACAAAGGACACTACATCTAACTAAGAATATGCATTCTTTTCAAGTGCACATAGCACTTGTCCATATGCTGAGCCATTAAATGACAACAAAAATCTTAAAAGGACAAAGTTAGAGGACATTAACTCCCAGATCCCAGCATCATTATAAAGCTGTAGTATTTAAAAAGTGTGGCACTGGTATCAAAATAGACAAAGAGGCAAAGGGAATAGAACAGAGATTAGAAACAGATCCACCCACATACAGTCACATGACAAAGCTGACACTGCAATGCAGTAGTTCACAGAAAACAGGGACTTTTCACTAAATCAAGCATGTCAAATTTGTGGCTCACAACGAATATTTTTGCTGCCCAGCAAATGTAATTGCCTGTAAGAAACGTTTTAATAAAAATTTTGTGACTTAATTTTTACAATATCCTGTTACGCGTAATTATTAATAACGAACGACAACTTTCGCTAATGACTGATTACTGTAATCGTGTTGCATTCATTTCCCTTACACGCGTTACGCAGGCGCACCCTTTCCCTCCTAACACTAGCAGCGAATATTTTAGCAGCCAGTTGCCACCTCATTAGTCTTGTACTGACTTTGGTGTGCGCAATAGGAAATATTTCGCTTCTGGAGAACAAGAAAAATAGGTTTATTTGCTCTATGCTTATTAATTTGTGCAGTTATTCAGTGTCTGTTAATGTTCAAGAAAAAATAATAATTTTTATTAAAATGTTGTATTATTTTGTTATTACTCATTTATTTCAGCCCTTTGTATTCAGCATGTCTCCACTGAAATAAACCTACGTTTCTATGAAAATCGAAGCTTTTGCCCTGGCCAGTTTGGCTGGGTGGATAGAGCCTGCAGACTGAAGGGTCCCAGGTTCGATTCTGGTCAAGGGCATGTACCTTGGTTGCAGGTACATTTCCAGTGGGGGGTGTGCAGGAGGCAGCTGATCGATGTTTCTCTCTCATCAATGTTTCTAACTCTCTATCCCTCTCCCTTCCTCTCTGTAAAAAATCAATAAAATATGTTTTTTAAAAAATTGAAGCTTTTGTGGGTTTTTTTTGCGGCCCACATAAACTTAAACCTTGTTTATTTGGCCTGTGTTAGCCTTTGAGTTTGATATGGTTGCAATAAATGGTGCTGGATCAACTGACTACCTAGGTGGGGGGGGGGGGGGGAGTCTCACACAATTTATAAAAATCAAATGAAAGAAAAAAATAGAGCTTCTGAAAGATAACATAAAATAGTTTCATGATTTGGTGAGAGTGCTCAACAATTTCTTAAACAGGATATAAAAAACACTAACCATAGAAGAAAAGATTGCTAAGTTACTTTTATTAAAATTAAGAATTTTTATTCAGCAAAAGAAATTAAGAGAGTGAAAAGCAAACCATAGGGTAGGAGAAGATATAGCAACAATACATATATCCAACAAAAACAAACTTATTTCTAAAATAAAATAATGCCTTAAATCAATAAGAGAAAGGCAAGCCAACTCAATAAGATGTATAAAACACGTGGACACTTCACAAAACAATTTCTAAATGGTCAAGAGGCATATGATAAAAGTTGCACAACATCAGTAGTAATAAGGAAAATATAAATTAAAATCATCTACATATATAAAACGCTAATATGCAAATAGACCAAACTATGACGAGCGCAGACCACCATGTGGAATGTGGTGGGCGTCGGCCATGGCAGGATAGTGGAGGTGAGCGGGGCGCCAGACCAAGGTGGGGCATCGGTCACTGTCATTGGGGCGAGCTTCTGGTGGTTACTAAAAATTCTTTGCTCCCATGTACCGCTGTCCTGCCTGGAGCTCGCACCTGCTGCCAGCACCAAAGCCACTGCTCCTCAGGGCTTCTCCACCTCTCCCTGCTCCTTAGAGGTGATCAGGGCTGGCAGTCACCTCTTGCACCTGCTGCTGGCATCGGCCCCACTTGCTCCCACTGCTGGCGTCAGAGCCACTGCTCACACCCACTGCTGGTGCCCACCCTGCTTGCTCCCGTAGCTGACACTGCCACTGGCACTTGCTGCTGGCACCTGGCGCTGGTCCTGATCGCTCAGCGTCATCAGTGGGTGCGAGCAGTGGCTGAGGGTCCCTGAGGCTTCTCCACCTTGCCCTGCTCCTGAGGGGTGATGGGATGGGGGGGGGGGCGGGGGAAGCAGCAGCTGCTCAGTGACAGACTGGCCCTGCTCGCACCCAATGCTGGCACCAGCCCCAATCACTCTATGCCAACAGTGGGTGCGAATGGGGCCGGTGCCATCAGCGTGTGGGAGCGACAGCGGCAGGAGCGGGGCTGCAAGCAGAGAGGGGACCAGGGACCCAGGGCCGTGGTGGGAGGGGCCAGGCAGGGGTATGGATGGACCCAAACCCGTCCTGTGCCCATTGCAGCCTCGCAGCCCACAGTTCCTTTCAAGGTGTAAGAATTCGTGCACTGGGTCCCTAGTAATAAAATATTACTTTACTTTCACCATGTGACCAAGTCAGGGCAATAACAAGTGTTCAGGAATGTAAACTAATATTAACATCTGGGAATTTTTTGTTTTTGAGTAAAACTGACACTCCATAAAGCTATGTTTATTGTGATTTCTTGTGTCTTCTGGCACATAACTGTGTACCCAGGTCTGCGAAGCAACAAGATAAAGTCCAAGGTGTTTCATAGAAGATAAAAACACAACAATATGGCCCTTGTCCTATCTGCCTCTTTTTTACCCTCCATGTTGTTTCCCTCCATGTTGTGCATCTTTTGTTTATGTTGTTCCCTGAGATGAACTAAACGCTTATGCTTTGCCAAAATTCACATGAAACCCTAACCCCCAAGGTGAGGTAATTGGAAATAGGATCATTGGGAAATAGTAAGGCTATGAAGGATGTGGTCCTGGTCTGATGAGATTAATGCCCTTATAAGAAAAGACACCAATCTGCTTGCTGACTTTAATGCTCTCCCTTTCCGCCTGGTGAAGACAGGAGGCAGCAGCTGTCTGAAATCCAGGAAGAGAGCCCTCGTTAGCAATCAATCATGCTGGTTGGCACCCTAATCTTGGGACTTCCAGCTTTCAGAACTCTTAAGATACTCCTGTTAAGATACCTAGTATGTGGTATTTTGTTATGACACAATGAGTTAATATACTCACTCTAAAATATGCATCCTCCCATTCCTGTGTCTCTTTCCCCAATCCTTATTGCTAGCACCACCCCTGTAATTTGTAAATGGTTAACTGTTCCCATCCTTAAGGCTTATCAGGAAAAATTACTCACTTACTTTCTTTCTTTTTTAAATATATTTTTATTGATTTCAGAGAGGAAGGGAGAGGGAAAGAGACATGAAATGATGAGAGAGAATAACTGATTGGCTGCCTCCTGCACACCCCCTACTGGGGGGTCGAGCCCGCAACCCAGGTATGTACCCTTGACTGGAATCAAACCTTGGACCCTCCAGTCTGCAGGCCGATGCTCTATCCACTGAGTCAAACCAGCCAGGACAATTACTCATTTTCCACAGTAAGTTCAATGTCTTTATCCTGTGCACCCGGCAACAGGCAACACCATGAGCATGTATATAATACTACACCAGAAACCCTTAGAACAGACACCATGGTTTATTTTCCTTTTTATCCCTCAACTCTAAAGCACGGAGTCTTCCATACGGTATAAAACAATTAGTTAAGCTAAATGCTTTATCATGTTGTTCATTTGATTTGTCTTGCTATCCATATAGTGTACGCAAATTTCTTCCCTAATAATTTGCCTGCTTGAAGCCCTCAGGTCAGATGAGAACCATTCAATAAGAATCAGTTGACCGGTGTACTCAGTGGTTACAGAGTCAGCCCATGCACTGATGCATCGTGGGTTCAATCGCTGTCAAGGGCATGTGTATCTGTGTTGCAGTGCTGATCCCCAGTCCCAGTACAGGTGCGTGCAGGAGGAAACCAATCGATGTCTCCCTCCCTCTCTCACATTCTCTCTAACAAGCAATGGAAAAAATATGCTCTTGTGAGGATTAACAACAACAAAATTATCTGGTATTTAGGCATAGACATTATGTCACTGAACACGAATACATATTACAGGTATCATCAATCAAGAAGAGTAGATATTTTAAAACAACTTTGATTTTGTAGACACATAGTGGGTATGAATTAAATTATACAAGTTCACATAGTATAAAAGAACTGTAACTAATACAATTATCCTTTGCACCTTTGTCATTGAAAATTTTAAAGTCAAACTTAAGGCTCAATTATTAAATTTGTAGAGGACTTTATGCCTATATATTTATTACCTAATTCTGGATTTGATTCATTATACATCACCTTCTCCTGGGTTTCTATTGCTGCTTGTTTATTTTGCCTGGTGAAGAGCAGATGCCCTTAACCCTTGTCTAACACACCCAACTTCTATACATATGAATAACATACTGGAAAATATTTATCTTCTCACCTGACTGGCTTGGCTTTGCAAGTAGACTCTTCTGGCATTCAGATCTTCAAAGGGAGAAGGTCTTCTATAAGGCTCACTGGTAACAACAGTCTCTTGCTGGAAAAGATGATCTTTCACTCGAGAACTAAGAATATTCTCTTCAGCAGTTGCCTAATGGGAACAATCCCCAACTCATTAGTTGCCAGAATATAAAAACAACAATAAAAAATTAGATACTTTCACTCTAACAAGTATTAAGCAAATCAATAAGAATATATCACTACCAATACTTGAAGAGCAATTCCCAAAACTCAAATGTACGTGATTAGGGAGCCATGTCAAAATAATATTTAAAAAAACAACTTTATGAACAAACTTACAGAACATAACTTAGGAAGAATCAGAAGGTTAACCATTCTAATGAGCTTTTAATTATAACTAAAGTTCTCTTTTGCAAGTTAAAAAGAAAGGTATATACCAAGAAGTGTGCTATATAGCTATTGTTACATCTTTCTAGAATTCTGAATGCAAGTATGCTTAATCCCTATGCATAAATTGATTCCATTTATATTCTAGAGTCCACATAGTACCGTTTTTACTTCATAATTTATCATAAATCTCTTCCCATGTCAATACATAAATATGTACAAGTGCTTTGAAATGGTTACAAAAAGAAGTTCAGTAGTTTATATATTATATATTCCATAGGCAATATTCTACATACGGGCATTGGATTGCTTCCAATATTTTGTTACATACATAGCAATGCACACCTCCATATAAATACATATTGTGGACTGGTAGTATTATTTCATTAGAATCAATTCCTATAAATAAGATTACGACTAAAGGATATGCATATATTCCAATTATATTACAAAGAGAATCTATCAGTAGTATATGAAAGAAGAACCATTTCCTCACGACTCGGCTCACATTGGGCATTATCATTTACCAATCTTTTCCAATCCAATTAAGAAAAACAGTTTTAGTGTTATTTTCCAAAAAGATTATCTGTACCATTTTCTTAAGTGAAATTAGTAATAAACAAAACACTTTCTTAATTTGTATACAAGTGAGTAAAAAGTGTTCAGGTTTAGTCAAGTTTGAAAGTTGTTTTTTACAGGATTATAACCCTTTATAAAAACTACTACTGAAACATGGACATAATCTTAAGTTAGGTGGTGGGAAATGCCAAAAATATTTCACAAGACTAGAAAATGTAATACATGATATGCACAAAGACTGTGCATGTGTGTGTGTGTGTGTGTGTGTATCCATATTCAATGCTTTAAGTATTGTGCTCGCATGGACTCATCTGTATTATCTATAGAGTAACCCATGCCAACTTTAATGTTTTACTCTCAGAGGCTGGTATAATAATTATTCTCCTATGGTTGCTAAGAGATTGTTTAGCTTTTTCGTTTTCCAAAACTACTACAGCAATTTTGTGTGTAGAGGCAAAAGGATTCCAGGTAAAACAATAAAACAATTTGGGTTGTAGCCCTCTACTAGATCATAAGGCTAGATGACAGCTGTGAAGAAAATAAAAACAAAATTTGGTTCTCTCCACCTTTCTTCTTACTGTGGTAATCCTGACACAGAGAACACTTAGTGTTGTTCTGCGAGCCTTTTTGAATGTTTCCTAATAAATAACCAATTAAGTATGAGAAAGTAAATATCAGTCTATTTATTGCTCAAAAACTTCCGTTTTGTATAACACAAATCACAGATTTCAAAAGGTGTGGCTGAGGCATATCCAACATAGATGTTTTTAATGATTATACTATTAGTTTACTTCAGAATGATCAAAAAATTTTAAATGTCCTTCGATAAAGAAATTTTATATTTCAGTGCTGCATATGCTGAAAATGCTACCAAAGTTATCTTTGGCATTTAAAATTATATACTCAAACTACGCAAACTTAGCACAGAAAATGGGAAAAATGATTAACAATTCCATGAACTTAACAAAACCACTATTAACATTTTAGAGTAGCATCCAGAAGAAATTCATTTCAGACCTGACTATAATTGTCTCCTATTCATTCATTAAATTTCTTAAGTTATATTTGATTAGTTTAAGATAAGAATAAACCTTGAGTTTTAAATTTTGAATTTGTCTATGAGCTTTGTCTGAAAACATTAACAGCATTATAGTATACTATTTAAGCAACTTGAATACAGTAATCAGTGATGACACAATACGAAAGGAATATGAGAAATGTACCAATATATAAGGCCCAGCAAAAACAGAAAAGGAAAACTAGTCCTCCACCGAAATTAATGAGGAGAAAAACAAAACTACCTTCCTGGTGTAACTTTAGTTGGACTTTAAAACTGTATTCGATTTTCAGATTGTTTATTGTCTGCAAATCTGAGTAAATAGGCAGTAGTTACACAGTTCCTGATAACTATATAAATCTTTATACAATCCTCTAAATGACAAATCTATTTCTAGAATCTGATCCAAACATCACATTCAGAAATACCAACAAAAATTAATGTAAAAGGCTGTGGAGAATAAAGTAAATGTTGAATGGAATGTGAATGGTTAAATAATTAGTAGTTCTGTTACATAATATAAGGGCTAAAATTCAAAGACTATGAAGTCAGATCATGGGGGTTTAAATTTTATGATTTATGCTACTTGAATTCCAACCACCACCATCCCTAATACAAACAAAAATGCTAACAAAAACACAATCGAAATGCAAAATATTGATCCTGATAGTGCTTCTTTAAAAAGAATGTATTTAAATACAACATGAAAGAATTTTAAAATGGCCTAGCTAAATAAACCTATCTATTAACTTAGTTTTCAGATATAGAGCCTTATTAAAATGTTACCAACTTTAAAAATTAGTATACGAACAATTTATATCATCCTAGCCTACAATAAAATAACTTTAAACAATATAAATCACAAACCTTTTAAATCATTTTGGCTCAGAAATGATATTACCCAATTCTAAAAAAGGGTAAGTTAGTCAAATACTTCTCAGTAGCAGAAAGAAAAGATATGACAACTTTTCATTTCATATCAATTAGGTATCATCTTTCTACTTGCCAAAAGCATGAAATCTGAGATCTTTTCCTCTTACTACCTCAAGTCTGATCTAAATATAACAATTATTACCTCCTCTAGGCTAAAAAACTTAAGATAATGAGTTACTCTTTTAAAACCATTTTAGTTGCTTTTGCAAATAATGACCAATAAAGTAAACCTGAAATAACTACTACCATAATTTGTCAATTTGTACTAAAAATAATTCCAAAATGTTTATGTCGGGCCCATAGGTGAGTTATGAAACAAGATGTACCTTACTCTAATAAAGTAGTTAAAAAGCCGATTTCACCCCACCAGTGTGACTCAGTGGTTGAGCATTGACCTACGAACCAGGTTCGATTCCTAATCAGGGCATATGCCTAGATTGCAGGCTCGATTTCCAGTAGGAATATGCAGGAGGCAGCCTATCACTGATATTCTCTCTCTTTTCCCTTAGAATGTCAAATTAAAAAATGACAACAGCAAATAAAACAATAGCTGTCCGGTGTAAATAAATCAAAATTACACCCATATTTCTGGCACATCAGCAAAAAATAATAATAATACATTTTTTGGTGTGCTGCATAATTTTAGTAATTAGCTTATGCATGCAATGAAATGAAAAAAAAAGACTAAAAATTGCTGAGTTAAATGATTTTGAATACTTTATACTTCCAATATCTTATTCCAAAATAAGAATGGCATGCAAAAACTTTGGCATATCATAAAATAATAAGGTAAAGTTAAGAGTCTTCTTTGGTAGTTTTAATTTTGGATGTTGATTCTTCTTAAAATTGTTCAAATAGGATGTCTAGAAAAATTTATCTCACATATTTACTAGCCTCAGTATCTCTTCTCTGCTTTTTCTGTATGTGTGTTATATGTCATTGAGTTGGCTCCAGCTCCTGGCGACCTTATGAATAAGTGAATGATATCTAAATCTTTTTTTAATGTGTGTTATGTTATTGAGTTGGTTCAACTTCTGGCAACCCTATGAATGAGTGATGTCTACATTTTTTGCCCACCTTTTTAAGCTGAACTTTAACCAAATTTACTTTCATCATAGAAAGCAATTCAGAATATATTTCCCTAATTCTGGTCCCATATTTTGATAGAAACCAGATCAAAATGGAACCTTGAAAATGTATTTATTTTGTATTTTATTACTTGTTTCTTATACCTAATTAACTCCAACTCACTGTATTTATTAAAATAATAATTAACCATCAATAAAATAAAGAGATTCAAATATTTAAACACATAAACTCTTTTTATGTACAGTAGGGGAACTAGTAATTAAGAAATTTCTTAATTACTTAATAAACAAATTACATAAAACAAACCACTGAAAATTAAGAAACTTCTTAATTACTTAATAAACAAATTACATAAAACCATTAAAAATTAAACTTGAAAACATATTTAGGACAAAAAACATTATGTAATTTAAGTGGAAAAAACAGATTACAATATAATCTAATCTAATAAAAGAGTAATATGCAAATTAACCATCACTCCCAGACACCTAAGCCACGTCCACCAGCCAAGCCATGGCCGCCAGCCAATCAGAGTGGTTGTATGCGAATTAACAAAGCCAAGATGGCGACCAGCAGCCATGGAGCTAGAACAAACAGAGGAAACTTCCGTGTGCAACAGAGGAAACTGCCTGCCTAGGCTGGCTGGGCCTCTGCTCCAGGCAACAAAGTTTCAATTATAGAAGATAAATAAACCCCAGAAACCTGATTCCAGCCAGCCTCGCTGGGATCTTGGATCAATGGGAGCTGTGGCCAGCCTGAAATCGGCCCTCAGACTTTCACCCAGGCTGCCTAGGCACCCCAGGGGTGGGTGGGAGGGGGAGACACCTTGAAGGGGCTGTGGCCAGCCTCCAAACAGTCATCAGCCACTCACCCAGGCTGGCCAGGCACCCCAGGGAGACCCCCCACCCTGATCCGGGACACCCTTCAGGACAAACCATCCGGCCCCCACCCATGCACCAGGTCTCTACCCTATATAATAAAAGGGTAATATGCAAATTGACCTTAACAGCAGAACAACTGGGAATGACTAGTCACTATGACACATGCACTGACCACCAGGGGGAGCTCTGCTCAGCCACAAGCCAGGCTATCAGCTGCCAGGACAGCAGTGGTGGTGGGAGTCTCTCCCACCTCCTCAGCAGAGCTAAGGATGTCCGACTGCAGCTTAGGCCTGCTCCCTGCTGGCAAGTGGACATTCCCCGAGGGCCCCTGGGATGCCAAAGGGATGTCTGGTTGCCAGTTTAGGCCCGATTGCCCGGGGAGCGGGCCTAAGCCAGCAGGTGGACATCTCCCGAGAAGTCCTCCCAGATTGCTAGAGGGCACAGGCCATGCTGAGGGACATCCCCGAGTGCACAAATTTTTGTGCACCGGGCCTCTAGTTTTAAATAAAGACTGAGGTTCACCAAAGAGGAAGGAAGTCTGTCTCAAAACTGTCTTTCTACTCAAGACCAAAACATCAACTAGTGGCAGAACTTCCAGCATATCTGCCTATCCTGTGGCTTTTGAATTTGATTATCACGCGGGCCAATTCATTCAAAAGCAAACAAAAAAACAATGTGTATGTGTGTAACCAAACCAAAACAATGTTCTCTCTATATATTATGTACATACATACTTATATACATACTATTGATTCTGCTTCTCTGTACTTCCTGACAAATACAGTGTCTTAGAAAGTTTCTTAAAAAGTTATGAGTTATTTATTAAGGCTAATTATTTACTCTATTTCAGGGGTGGGGAACCTTTTTTCTGCCAAGGGCCATTTGGATATTGATGACATCATTCGCAGGCCATATAAATTACCAACTTAAAAGTTAGCCTGCTGTATTTGGCCAAATATTTAATTAACTCATCCCTAATACCTTGGCAGGGCCAGACCAAATGATTTCAAGGGTCGGACGTTCCCCACCTCTGTTCTATATCCTCTATGTTAAAAAATTCTTTCAAGCCAACTACTTACTTGTAAGTCATCATCTGCTCCTTCAGTTTCATTTTTTAATGCTGGGCATCCTAAGAAAACAGGTAAAAGTTAAATTAAACATAAAATTTTTGTCTTATATTTCAGTATTATTGACTAATTGATTATGTCATTATAATACTACAGGAGACTGATCAGAGATCATTCTGGGCTGCCTGGCAACCAATCTGATGTTGGCCACTCATACGTGCCCCTTTATTAAAAGAATAGAGAATAAAGTGATTGTTTTCCTCTTCTGCAGGTTGGTCCCCAATTACTTACAAAGAGATGTTTTTCTGTGTGTGAAAAGTGTACTATTTGCAGCAAGCCCTGCTCCTGAATTCTTCAAAATACTCAAACACCTGGGTAAACTAGATGCACCATACTCCTCTGGTGTTAGATAATGTCCACATATGATCTCCTCAATCTTTCTAAATACTCTGATTCAGGAAACAGTATTTAGTACCCAGAAGTAGGATTGTAGTTGCTATAGTAAGAAAAATAAATGAGCCTTAATTCACTATTTCTAGTCAATGGCCAATTGTTGCTATTGACTGTCTTTGTATCATTAATGTCTCTATATACATTTTTATTATGTTTAAGAGAGGCTTTAGTTCTAACAAATTCATAAAGAGGGATTTCTCCTAGCAATGAATTCTGAGTTTATGCTACCCTTGAGACATAGCTAGCATGGAGATGAGAAATGTGCCCTTTGAAAAGGGTTGCAATAAGTTTTTCCTTATTGTCATAGAAGGCTAATAAGTAAGAGAAATTTAATAAGATTGTTCTAAGTCTATATAATACCTGGTAATAAGGCTAACCAGTATATTTAAAATAATATTTACAAATAATAAGATTGATTGAATACAGCCGGAGTATTCTACCTTGCTAGGAGTTTGTAAACTTCTCCTTATAAATAGTCTTTTTGAACATTAAACTCAATCTATTTGACCCTAATGAAAGTGTGTTCTTATGGGGACATAAGTATAGGCTTCAAAATTATTAAAAACTTAAACGTAAACCATATAAATGTTAACAGCCATAGATAATGATTTTCTCTTTAAAGCACTGGTTTTTCAACACTAGCTAAATAGCAGCATCAACTGGGAAACTGATACTAGAGTACAGTAGCAAACCAATAATGTCAGAAATGCCTGTTAGGTGAGGCATACGGGCACCATGCATTTTTTTTATTTTTAAGTTTCTTGTAGTGGTTTGAGAACCACAACATCTGCTAGAGAATCTGAGGATGCATATTCATTTGTTTTTGTAAATTCATAATATAATCATTCAGCTAGGGTAACAATTCCTTATCACATTTGAACTGTCCAAGAACTTAAAAAAAAAAATATATATATATATATATATATATAATGCCTTAGCTCCACTCCCCAAATAGTTGGATTCAAGTGACCTGGAGTGAGAACTAGTCATTCTATTTTTCAAAAGCCTCCTAGATAATTCTAATGTGCAGCCAACATCAAGAACACTGACATAAAAATAATTTATGGGCTCTGGTTATAAAAATAAAATGACTGCTATCATTTCATAGAATTTTTTTCTAAACTGGAAATCAAACATTATTTGCTTAACAAACTCTAATATTTAAAGTAGTTAAATAAATTATTTAAGCACAGTTTCATGCACTACGAACACAGATTTATACTAAGCATCTCCATGTTCTTGCCTATGGTCTGTTTCATAATTAGTTCATTTCTTCTAATATTCAAAATATACAAATCACAATGTTGTTTAATATTGATGCAGTTACTTTATACAGAAGCCATTCTATTATTAAAGATGATGTTCCTTTTTAATTAGAAAAACAAATCAAGTTTTGACTTGTCTGGGGGGAGAAATTAGTTTTAATGTGATTTCTTTGTTTAATTAAGCAGAGGCCAGTCTTAGATGAATATACAGTCTCCCTCTTTTAAAAACCTGTAAGCTTGTGCAAACTTTAGAGTTAATAATTTTAACAGACTGGAAAGATTACAAAGGGATAGATGGGGTTGTGATATTTGTCAATGTTCAATAATGAAATCAGGTAAAAAGAGAAGGGTTCTGCTCTAACCAGTTTGGCTCAGTGGATAGAGCGTCGGCCTGCAGACTGAAGGGCCCCAGGTTCGATTCCAGTCAAGGGCATGTACCTTGGATGCAGGCACATCCCCAGTAGGGGGTATGCAGGAGGCAGCTGATCAATGTTTCCCTCTCATCGATGTTTTTAACTCTCTATCCCTCTCCCTTCCTCTCTGTAAAAAATATCAATAAAATATATATATGTTAAAAGCATTTCTCTTTTAATAAAGAAAGAAAAGGGTTCTGACATAGAATAACTGGAGTATACCTATATTTGACTATTACCAATTTTATCTTTATCATTACCAAAACAAGAATATGACTGATATAATGTATGTTATAGACTGATACAACATATACACAGGATTTTAAAAGCTGGAACTGATTGCTCCCCTCTTCCTCAACCTCTTATTTGAAATCATTTGAATTATCTGAAGGGAACTGTTGATGGGTTCTTCAAGGTAATAAATTTAATTGGCATATATTGTTATGTAACAAATCTCAAACAGACTAAGGAGCCCATTATTTTGTCTACTTCACGTACAGTAAGCTTTCAAAGTCTGATCACACATCACAAAAGCTGACTTGCTTAAAGCAACTCTACTATAGATAACTGATGAACAAATTAAGAAAATAGTCAAGAAAACTTACCTTGAGAAATATCCTCTATGGCTCTTCGAATACCTCTATCAAAAGCCCTAGCATCAGCAGGACTTTGGAAGGTAAGGCCAAATTTCTTGTCTTCAATCTTCCAGTGGTGAAATGTTGGAGTGACCTTATTGTAAATGAGGTCCTTTTTAAGCATACATTCCAAAACCACCTGTCAAAAGTTAAATGCCAAAAATTACTATATGTGTCAAATGCATCTAATGTAAATCTTAAATACAAACTGAAGTAAGAAAAGAGCTATTATAGTGATTATTTCAACCCTATATTAATAGAGAGTTCTTGCTACTTAATCTACTTCACAAAGTTACTCACTACAGAAATTAAGGTGGGACTACAGAAGATTTTAGGAAGATGGCAAAGAACAAGGAATCTGTCCTCCTACCTAAACAACAACTTCACTGGCAGAATCTGTCTGATAAAACTATGCTAGAAGTCTGGAGTCTGCTGAAAGCTTGAAACTTCCAGGGGAACGAATGCATGGACAAGTAAACTGTGGTTAATTTCTGGGAGTTGTGGGAGTAGTTCTTGGAGCAGCAAGTACACAAATCTTGGGAGCCAGGGTAGATAAAAAGAATCCTGTCCTACAACTACCAGATATTTGTGCTCTTATCACTGACTGCTGCTTCTGATCACAGAGGTAAAGACAAAGAAGAGGGCAGCCATTGTTGTACCTTCCCTCATTGCTGCAAGTCATTTTTCATCAGAATGAAGTGACTTCCAGGGTATTTAAAGGGTTAGCACCCTATTTAGCTGCCATTTTTTAAAAACTTTTTCCCATTTTGAGAGTCAGACATTAAATGCAAAAACAACATATATGGGGGAAATTAGAAAGAGACTATGCATACCCAGGGAAAGGCTCAGAAAATACATGAAGAAGACATTAAGTTCATCTTATTCTGATCCTTAGCACAGAGACAAATAATAATAATGTAGTAATTAAAACAGCAAACCATAGGGAGATGAGACAATCTGATTTCCAGAGTTACCACATTATTAAATTCAAATGCCCAGTGTTCAACCAGAATAATCCCAATGCATACAGAGAAACAGTACGATAAGTCTAGCTAAAAAAAAAAAAAAAGGGTGGGGTGGGTGAGTTTAATAGAAACTGGTCCTGAAAACAATCCAATAGCAGATCTACTAAACAAATGCTTTTTAAAAAACTGTCTTAAAAAGTACAAATTGGTGGTTACAAAATAGTCACAGTGATGTAAAGTACAGCATAGGGAATATAGTCAATATTGTAAAAAGTATGAATGGCATCAGGTAGGTACTAAACTTATGGGGGGGTTCAATTCGTAACTTATGTAAGTGTCTAACCACTAAGTTGTACAACTGAAACTAATACAATACTGGATGTCAGCTTTAAATATTTAAAAAAATGTTAACTGTCTTAAAGATGCTCAAAGAGCGAAATGAAAATATGGAGAAAAAGCAAGAAAATATTGTATGAACAAAATAGAAGTATCAATAAAGACATAAAAAAAAAAACCCAATAAACTAAAAAGAAACCAAAAAGAAATTCTAGAGCTGAAAAGTACAATTAACTACAGTAAAAAACTTACTAGATGAAAGAAGCAGAGAAAATATTTATAGAAACAAGGGTTAAAACTCCCCAAATTTAATAAAAAGACAGGAATATAAACATGCAATAAGCTAAACATATTCCAAATGAGATGAACTCAAAGGCATTCACACAGAGAATCCTGAAGGCAGAAAAGAAGTGAATTATTACATAAAAGGATCCTAAAGAAGGATACCAAATGACTTCTCTTTAGAAACTTTGGGGCCAAAAGATAATGGACAGCATAGAGAGTCACAGCCTGTGGACTGAAGGATCCGGGGTTCAATTCCGGTCAAGGGCATATGCTACGATTGTGGGCTCGATCTACCGGTAGGGGGCATGCAGAAGGAGGCCGATCAATGATTCTTCCTCATCACTGATGTTTCTATCTCTCTCCCTTCCTCTCTGAAATCAATAAAAATATATTTTTAAAAAAAGATAATGGGAAGATAATGGGCAGCATAATATATTCGAAGTGCTAAATGAAAAAATAAAACTGCCAATCAAGAACCCTATAGCTGGGAAAACTGAAATTCAAAAGAGAAGGAAAATAAATAAAAGATCAGAGAGTTTGCTGCAAATAGATCTGCCTTGCAAAAAAAATGGTCAAGGAACTGTCTGATAAGATGAGATGGCAGTAGACAGTAACTTGAAGCTACATAAAGAAATAAAGACCTCGAAAAGATAAATGCGTGGGCAAAAGAAAAAAAGCAGTTAATCTACTGGCATAATCATCCATCATTCTGCGTACATAATTTTAAAAATATACTCCCTAAAACATTTTGCATCACTCAACTTATATATAATCTCAAAGTCTCCATATCCAAAGCATGAAAATTTCTCATTTAAGTCACACATTATATTGGAAAGTTGTTTTGCTTCTGACTTTAGCATTAAATAATCAACACTTTTGCTCTGATTGATGTGCTCACTGGTTAGAGCATCGGCCTGCACACCAAGGGTCACAGGTTCAATTCTTGGCCCAGGTCGGGGTGCATGCAAGAGGCAACCAATCACTGTGTCTCGCTCACATCCATGTTTCCCTCTTTCTTCCTCTCTCTCTCTCTCTCCCTCCCTCCTCAACTCTCTAAAAGTTAATGGAAAAAAATATCCTCAGGTAAGGATTAATAAACAAATAAATTTACTCTCATCACATTAAGGACAAGGATAACTGTCCACCTCAAATTAATAAAAGACATTAAAGTTGTATAAGATGGGTAGAGGTTCTTTTCCAAGGAAACACCAAATGGCGGATGACACTGGTGCTGGAGGAGGGCCTGGAGGACCCGGGCCCCTGGGACAAGGTCGCAGCTGCTTCCGTGGAGGATTTGGCAGTGGTATCGGGCCGAGGCCACAGAGCTGGTGGAGACAAGGCCTGGAACAAGGAGTGGGTCCCCGTCACCAAGCGGGTTATGGACATGAAGATCAAGTCCCTGGAGGAGATCTATCTATTCTCCTTGCCAATCAAGGAATCTGAGATCACTGACGTTTTTGGGGGGGACATCCCTCAAGGATGAGTTCTTGAAGATTACGCCCATGCAAAAGCAGACATGTGCTGGGGGCTAGAGGACTGGTTCAAGGCATTTGTCGCCATTGGGGACTACAATGGACATGTTGGTCTGGGTGTTAAGTACTCAAAGGAAGTAGCCACTGCCATCAGTGGAGCCATTATCCTGGCCAAGCTCTTTATTGTCCCTGTGCAGCGAGGCTACTGGGGAAACAAGCTCTGCAAGCCCCACGCCATTCCTTGCAAGGTGACTGGCCACTTGGCTCTACTGGTGCCCTCATCCTTGCCCCCAGGGGTACTGGCATTGTCTCAGCCACTGTGCCTAAAGATTTTTACCCACCATGTGATTAATACTAAGTCTGCATTCCTGAAAAACAGAGTTTTAAGGCTGCAAGGATTCTTAAAAATTAGTGAGTTCTGCTGTCTCCCTCCTTCCATTGCCCCTAAACTATATTAGAACAATGTGCTCTGACTTTAGTCCATTGGAGTTTTCACTATATTAATTATGTATATTAAGATACCAGTAATCTATACTAATAAAAAGGAAACGAGCAAATTGACTGTCCTTCTGCTATGCCCACCAGCCAATCAGGGTGAGTATGCAAATTAACCCAACAAAGATGACAGTGGCCAAGGAGCTGGAGGCTTGGGTTGCCCCTGGCATTGGAGGAAGCCAAGCTGCCCACCTGCCCTGGCCTCCACTCAAGGAGGGGCTGGGAACCTGGGTCTCCGGGGGGTATGGCCAGCCTGAAAACTGCCCTCAGCCCCTCACCCAGGCTGGCCAGGCACCCTGCACCCTGAAGGGGCTCTGGTCAGCCTGAAAACAGCCCTTAGCCCTTTACCCAGGCTGGCTAGGCATCCCAGTGAGAACGCCCACCCTGAAGGGGCTCTGGCCAACCTACAAACAGCCATCAGCCCCTCACCCAGGCTAGCCAGGCACCCCGGTGGGATCCCCCACCCTGAAGGGGGTGTAGCCAGCTTGAAAACAGCCCTCAGACCCTCACACAGGCTGGCCACACACCCCCAGTGGGGACCCTCACCCCATGGGGGCATAGCCAGCCTGAAAACCACCACAGGCCCCTCACCCAGGCCGCCCCACGCCTCAAGGGAACCCTCACCCTGATCTGGGACAGCCTTCAGGGCAAACCAGCTGGCCCCCACCTGTGCACCAGGCTATCTACACTAATAAAAAGGTAATATACTAATTAGACTGGGAGACCTTCCGGAAGTTCTGGACAAAGCCATAGTGACAGGGCCAAGGTAAAGGCAAATAGAGGCCAAGAAGGGAGGGCGGTTGTGGGTGATCAGCCAGGATGGGACGGCAGTGATGGGTGATCAGGCTGACTGGGCGGGGAGAGACATTGGGGGTGATCAGACCAGCAGGGGGGCCAGTTTGGGGTGAGCAGGCCATCAGTGGGGGTCAGTT
>PVJC01019709.1:0-29974 GCA_004026665.1 Murina feae | reverse complement strand
GGGTCTGACCTGCAGTCAGACATCCTTAGTGCTGCTGAGGAGGCGGGAGAGGCTCCCACTACCACAGCTGTACTGGCAGCCATGGTTTGTGGCTGAGCAGAGCTCCCCCTGTGGAAGTGCACTGACCACCAGGGGGCAGCTCCTGCATTAAGCATCTGCCCCCTGGTGGTCAGTGTGTGTCATAGTGACCAGTCATTCCCAGTCATTCTGCTGGTAGGGTCAATTTGCACATTATCCTTTTATTATATAGGACTAGGGGCCCGGGGCGCAAAAATTTGTGCACTCGGGGGGTGGGGGTCCCTCAGCCCGGCCTGTGCCCTCTCGCAGTCTGGGACCCCTCTGGGGATGTCCACCTGCTCGTGTGCCTGGCCAGCCTGTGTGAGGGGCCAATGTCTGTCTGCAGGCTGGTCAAGCTCCCTAATGGAGACCCTCACCCCAGGGGGTGTGGCAAGCCTGGATGAGGGGCTAAGGGCAGTTTTCAGGCTGGCCACAGCTCCCACTGACCCTCTGAGCCATCCGCCTGGGAAGCGATGGGGTGGCGCTGGCCACCCAATCGGCCTCCCAGAAGGGGGCCGCGGGGTCCCGCCGGCTGGTCCCCGCTTCCCCTGGAGTGCTTCTCTGCCTGGGAAGGCATCGGCCGGCCCAGGGCGCCAGATGCCTTCCCAGGGCCCAGGCTCCCAAGATGGCGGAGCCCGGGGCTGCGGCCTCTGCCATATTGGCTGGGCTAATTTGCATACAGTCACTCTGATTGGCTGGTGGGCGAGGCTTAGGCCGTCCCGAAGAAACGGTTAATTTTAATATTATGCTTTTATTAGTTAAGATAGATAGATAGATTGGTAAGACAATGTGTCAAGTGTTTTGCCCAGTGCATACAAAGTAGAAGACACTCAAATGAAAGGGGTTGTTTTTTCCTTTGGCCAATGAGTGCATTTCCCACAGAAGGCATCGCACACATACACACCCGCAAGAGGAGCTGGTTGGTGGCACCCCTGTAGCAGCCACGTCCACCCAAAACGCTGCGGTTTCAAGGGCCATAAAGCTGCACCAGGAGGTCCGCGCTAAGGGGTAGTGAGGGAAGCTAAGGAAACAGGCAGCCTGGCTCGAAAGGCACCGAGCCCATTTCGAGGGGAAGCCGCAGAGGCTTACTAACACCTGGTGTGTACTTATCGTTCAACCAACGTTTACTCATCTTTCTGCACCGTGGGGACAAAACACAGTCCTCGCCCTGGTAGCGTCCACATCCCACTGAAAAGCTTTCCTTCACCACCTGCTTTCAGACACCTCACAAACGGGCTACACATTGTGGGAATTACTATTCCCATAGCACAGGGGACAAAGTCGGTGCAGAAGAGTGTAACTGCAGAGTTCCCAGGGTAAATAAAGGGCTCGAACTTCAAACGCGTCTCGTGGAAGAGCCGCCGCGCAGGGCGCACTCCGCGCCCCATCGCGGGCTTGGAAACCGCGGCGGCGCAGCTGTGCCCCGGGCCCCCAGCGGCCGGGGACCCCAACCGGCCATCCTCCCCGTCTCCCCCACTTCCCACTTCTGCAACGTGCGCTCCTCCCCCGTACACGCCCCTCACCTGGCCTCCGGGCAAAGTGAAAAGGGAGGGGGCGTTCAGTGTCAGGAGAGGCATTAGTTGCCGGAAGCCGTCACCTCTGACCCCGGAAGTGCCCGGTGCGAAGGGCAGCGCAGTTCCGGTTAGGCGGCAGAGTTTGTTTACGTTGCTCTCAGACCTAGCTGCTGCTTTCTCCAGCTTAGCCTCCAAGATGGGGAAATCCTTCGCTAATTTCATGTGCAAAAAGGACTTTCATCCCGCCTCCAAATCCAATATCAAGAAAGTGAGTACGGGGAGCCCGGGAGGGTGCTGGCCCTTGGACTGGGTTCCCAGGGCGTGCTGGAAATGGGATCCCTGGCGCAGTCGCCTCTCCGCCAGGCCCAAAGCTCTCGTGTTCTTGCCCCTTCATCCCCGCTGAGAAACGTGTTGACAAAGCTGGCCCTCGAGTGTAGGCGGCCTGGTCTGCTCCGTCTGCTCTGTCAGCAAGAATGTAAAAAACAGAGTTCCTCATTCCTTCCCTCAGGTGATTCTGAATTTGCCGTTTCGAAACTCGGGATCGCGGTTTCGGAGCGCTGCTAAACTGTACAAAGGAAACTTAACTAGTTATTTAAGACAAGGTAGATCTTAACATGGAAATAAAGTCAGCCCCTTGCTTCCTGTCTTTATCCTACCCGATAATATAGTATCGCTCCGATGACCTCGTCGAAGTGTGGCTTTTTCGGTAATCAGTTACGTGTCTACGAGGCGCAGTGAAGAGAAGCCGTGCTCAGTGCTGAAGCAGTGGAAAGGAGAGATGACGTGGGAAGAGTCTGAGCATTGGGATCAGACCTAGATTCTAGTTATTCCAGCACAGTCACTTGTAGCCCTGACACCTTGCCCAAAATAGTTCCCTCATTCCGGTCTCCTAATCTATAAATTAGGAATGGTCATTATCAATTGCGTTGACTTGTAAAATTGGTATGAAGATTAAATAAAATAGATGGTTTAGATAAAGGCTTTGAAACAAAGTACCACCTAGCACTGTGTTGTGCCTACCATCAATAAAATATTAATTTTCCGTACACATGTACGTAGCCTGCTCCCAAATACAGAGTTGCATTCTTGGCAATTTCATCTCGATATCCTACAGGCATCTCATATTCAACATATCAGAAGTGGAACTTACCTTTCATCCAAAATCTGCTCTTCTTTTTATACTTCCTATCTCATATGAGTAGAAAATATAGGTAGTAACAATCTTTCACCCAGTCATCCAAGCCAGGAATTCAAGATTCATCCCTTTCCCATTACTCCTTTATCTAGTCAGCAAATAGATTCTTTTGGTCTTACCTCCCAAATATCTCTTGAATCCTTCTCTCCTCTTTGTTGCCTGTATCTTAGCTTGGACTCTCATTATCTTTCACCTGGACTGTTATGTTTCCTGACTGATTTTTCTGCCTCCAGTCTTGACCCCTTTCAAATCTGTTCTCTGCATAGTCATCAGAATAACTATTTTATTTCACAGCTTTACTGAGATATAATTTACATACCATAAAATCACCCATTTAAAGTACACAGTTTAGTGTTTTTTTAGTATACTTATGAATCATTACCACAAACAATTTAAAAATATTTGTCACTCTCCCCCTCAAAACCCGTATCTGTTTGCAGTTCCTCCCCATTTCCTTAACACTCCAGCCCTAGGCAACCACAAATCTGCTTTCTATTTCTGTGGATTTGCCTATTCTGGGCATTTCATATAAGTCATGAAATATGTAGTCTTTTGTGAAATATTGCCTTTTTGGCTTAGCATAATGTTTTCAAAGTTTATCCATGTTGTAGAATGTATCGATATTTCATTCCTTTTCACTCCTGAATATTCGATTGTGTGGATATGGCACATTTTATTTGTTCATTCATCAGTTTATGAATATTTGGGTTGTTTGCATAGAAAAGTCTTTTTAAAGCAAAACTCTGATCTTATCCCACTCCTTATTAAAATACTCCAGAATTAAGTCCAGATAATATGGGTACGGTTTATTTTTCCTTCTTTGTTCCCAATTGCCATTCACCCACTTCACATTTTATATTCCAGTAATGTCAGACTACTTAATTCCAGTTTTACACCTTTGGGTCTTTGAGTTATTTCCTCTGCCAGTTATTTCCTTCCTGTGTTTTCCTTGGCAACATCCTCTTTAAAAACCTGTTTAACATCTATGAAGTTGCTTGTGTACAGGGTTATTTATTGCAACAGAGTTTTTAATAACAAAAGATTGGAAATTTTTTAAATGCTCATTAGTACAGCAGGAGATTGGTTCAATAAATGATGATATAGCCCTACAATAGAATGATGTTCAGCTCTCTGCCTCCCCCCCACAAAAAAATACAAGATGGCTTTTTATTAACTGATCTTGAATGATCTCCATGATATAGAATTTTATTTTATACATATTCTCTGTATGTATATGAACGTGTATATGCAATATATGTTACCACATATGGAAAGAGTGGAAAAAAAATGTGTGGCCCTGGTTGGTGTGGCTCAGTTGGTTGGAGAGGCATCCTGTACACTGAAAGCTGTGTCTTTGATTCCCTAGTAGGGCACATGCCTAGGTTGCAAGTTCAGAGGCAGCGGATTAATGTTTCTCTCACATCAGTGTTTCTCCATCTCTTTCTCCCTCCCTTCCCCTTTTTCTAAAATCAATAAACATATCCTTGGATGAGGACTTTAAAAAAAGGAATATGTATCTATGTTTTAAATACACAGGGCTGGGGCAAAAGTAGGTTTATAGTTGTTTGTATGGAAAATAATACAATAATTATATAATAATAAATTCTGTTTCATGTACTCATAACTGTAAACCTACTTTTGCACCTTTCCTGTTCACATCTCAAGCTGTGTCCTTATAGCTCTTTCCTACCTCAGCACTACTAAAATATAATAACTACCTTTTTTGCTTCTAAAATTGAAAAATAGCATTCGTATCCTACCTCCTCCTCCCCATGCTCATCTGCCCTCACCCACAGTTAATTATAATTTTATCAAAGTAAATAATTGTATTCAAATTTACTTTCTTAAAATTAGCCTGTTGGAGAAAAAGTTTGACTTGTTTTTGTTGAATGGCTGTCAAATACGTTGTCCTTTATTCTAAAGGTGATAGGAAGGCATTGGTACCTTTTAGGCTCAGGAACTAACATGGTTAAATATCCTTGCATAAGTTGTGTGTGCTTTTTACCTTCACCACTTTTATGGTTTGGAGAATTTTACATAGGGACACATTCAGCCTGTGCTGTTGGTGCCTCGGAGACATCAAACACAGCTCTCTGATCTGTTTCCTCTCCTGTTTCCTCCCTTTATTCTACAACTCTCTTTCACTTCATTTCCTTTTCTTCCTCTTCCTTGTCCTCCATTTTTCCTCTCTTGCAGTGTCAGTGGCATGCTGGGCATTGTTTGATCCTACTGGTTGTACCTCTGTGTTTTCTGGTGTAGACATATTACATGTGGAGAGATGGTCATTCTCTCTGAAATAATAAGGGACTGAGTGCAAAAAGCTCTTGTTTCAGGTGCTCAGAGTAGTTTTCAAGTTTGACATTTTTGCTTGAAATTTTAGTTCTTTTGGATGGTCATATTTAAGGATTTGCCCAGAGACACAAATCAGACTTTCCAACTGTTACTTTGTAATAGTGTCATTATGACCAAAGTAGATTATGCTGTAAACTATAAACAATAGCATTTGATATTTTATTATAAAAGAAAAGCAAATGTCCTATTTTTAATTTTTTTACTTTATTAATTTAGGTATGGATGGCAGAACAAAAAATATCATATGATAAGAAGAAACAAGAAGAATTAATGCAACAATATCTTAAAGAACAAGAATCGTATGATAATAGGTAAGAAACTCCATTATACTGGTGATTTTATTTTATTTTTTAAACTAGAGGCCTGATGCACAAAATTTGTGCAAGGGTAGGCCTTTCTTCCTCCAGCTGATGGCACTGGCTTCTCTCCTGCTACTGGCACCCAGGCTTCCCTCTAGCTGCCGGTAGCTGGTCCTACCTCCCACCCGCCTTGGCCTGGCACAGCCTGAATTTGCCGCCAACCCCCACTTCTCCCTTGATTGATTGCCCTGCCAGCCGGTGGCCTGGGCCTCCCTCTGCAGGGTGATCATGGAGTGATGGCAGGGCCCCCAGACCAATCGCATTGCACCCGCCTTGGCTGGCCTGGCGCCAGTGCGTGTCATAGCTCAGTTGTCTGGATGGTTGTCCTGCTCTTTGGCCATTCAGTTGATTTGTATATTATGCTTTTATTATTATAGATTTTATTATTTTTTTAAATCCTTAGCCAAGGATATATTTTTATTGATTTTTAGAGAGAAAGGAAGAGAAAAAGTAGGGGGGAAAGAGAAAGACACATCAGTGTGATAGAGAAACACGGTTCGGTCACCTCCCACATATGCTCCAACCAGGGATCGAACCTGCAACCTTTTGATGTATAGGACGATGCTCCAGCCAGCTGAGCCACCCAGCCAGGGCAGTGTTGGTGATTTTAGAACAGTGGTCCTCAACCTTCTAGCCCTTTAAATATAGTTCCTTATGTTGTGACCCAACCATAAAATTATTTTCGTTGCTACTTCATAACTGTAATGTTGCTACTGTTATGAATTGTAACATAAATGTCTGATATGCAGGATGGTCTTAGGCGACCCCTGTGAAAGGGTCGTTCAACCGCCAAAGGGGTTGCAACCCACAGGTTGAGAACAGCTGTTTTAGAACAATCAATTGCATGAAAATGATCCCATACTGAATCATATGTTAAGTTAGCCTTTTTGAGTTGAGTGTCTTAATGATAGGATTCTGTTCCCTCTGAACTGTCTTTAACTTATATTTGTAGATGGCCATTTACCCATAATTTACATAAAATATATTGATGTAAGTGCGTGTATATATAGCCTGTGATCAAGTTCCAACTTAGGCAAAGCTTAGAAGAACAATCAAAGTTTAACACTGAAACTACTGATACCTCTCACAAAAATATTTCTTTAAAAGCTTTTTAAAGATCAGTGCAATGAGAAAGCAGAAAGAATGTCCAGGAAACAGTCAGTAATTGAGTTAGACCAATAAAAAGAGTGTGGGTGGAGAGTACGCTTACAGCAGATCATAGTGTGGTTATTCTTTATCTTTAAAAAACAGTTACCCTTTTTCCTTGGTACTTAATTAATATTTGAAGCTATACAAATATCCTGTTTTTCCTAGAATTTTTGCCCAGTAGTTTTAGCATTCATTGATGGATCTCACCCACTTCAATTATTACTGTGGTTTTCTAACGGTGGTTTTCTATTTCTCTCATTCCCGCTATATATTTTTTTAATATATTTTTTTAATTGATTTCAGAGGGAAGGGGGGAAGGAGGGAAAGATAGAAATATCACGGATGAGAATCATTGATCAGCTGCCTCCTGCATGCCCCCTACTGAGGATCGAGCCTCCAACCTAGGCATGTGCCCTTGACTGGATTCAAACCTGAGACCCTTCAATTCGCAGGCGAACGCTCTACCCACTGAGCCAAACCAGTTAGAGCTCGCTATATTTTTTAATTTGAATTCCTTTTCCCTTTCTTTATTTATTTAGTCATTTATTTTTATCAGTGTAGACGCATAGATATTTCAGATTTCATGTAATGTGTGGAGTAAAGTTTTGAAACTATAACAACAATATCTTAATTCCCTTAGAATTTTAGAGGTTGAGGGACAATTATTCTGTAATTTTTTTCCTCATACATAAAATTGTTACCCTTATATCTTATTTTTCTTTAGATTGCTTATGGGAGATGAACGTGTAAAGAATGGCCTTAATTTCATGTACGAGGCCCCACCAGGAGCCAAAAAAGGTACTCACCTCATTTCTTTTTTTAAGTCTTTGATATGTTTGCAACTAAAAGTTTGAGAACTGTTATGAAAGTTGCTCTTTATCTTTTAAAATGGCTATTTTATAAATGCTGTAATCAGTAGAATAAATACTAAAAGTATTTGTCTAAATCCAGTTATATTTCATGACTGGTCCTTTGGGGAGGAAAAAAATCTTAACATCAGCAGAGGTGCATTTATTCTTTTATAATTTATGTATATATCTTTAGTGAGATTACATGCCTATTAAATATGATCTCTTAATGTTGTTTTTTGTCCTTTAGTGATTTGAATTTTATCTTGTGAAAGAAAAATGTCAAACCAATAAATTCTTACATGTCATAATTAAATATTATCATAGTATAGTATATGATTGACTTTTATGAAGTTTTTAACTTGATCTACCTTTTTCCCCTGTATTTTTGATATGCAATCAAGAAAATAAAGAGGTAAAGTACTATTTAATATGCTTGAATTTACTTGCAGTTGATTATTATTTTATACAAAATTGAAAGATTTTTTAATGAATGTTTTTAGAAAGAAGAAACAGAAGGAGAGACTGAATATAAATTTGAATGGCAGAAAGGAGCGCCACGAGAAAAGTAAGAACTGGTTTTCTTTTAAGATAAAATACGTATCATTCAATTTACCTGATATCCCATCTTGTGTTCATTTTTTCATTCACTAAAGGCATCTAATATGAAAAAGTATTTTCAGTGATTTGTCTTATGAAATTAATTTGCCTGATTATAGTCTTTAGTTTTATTTTACTTTTTCATTTTTTTTTAATTAGACTGGACACTTAGTAACTAAGTGGTGTTTGGAAATACTAAATAGATTTTATAGTAGAACTGTCGAACTTTTTCAGAATGGCTGCTGTTTATTATTCTTAATATCGTGTTTGCACATTTTTCTCTACTTAATAGATATGCCAAAGATGACATGAACATCCGAGATCAGCCCTTTGGTATTCAGGCAAGTGACATATATTTTACTCTGTAAAAAATAATCTTTATTTAATAAATACATTGTGGTCCAAAAGGTATTTAAGCTGAAAAGGAGTTCTATGGTGTCTATTTGTATCAGAAAATAGGACTAGAGGAGAAAACATTAAATGTAATAGATTGATGAATGATAGAAATCAAAAGTTTTATAGTGAGCCTTATAATGACAATGGTCTTTGCAGTTTTCAAGGAATTTGGAGAATTAGCTCCAAATTTGAGAATTTAAGATTAAGCCACAACATAATTATTTTTGGAATTTTACCATTCTTTTTGGATGACATTGTTTTATTGCCACAAAATAAGAGTCAAAAAAAAAAAAAGGTAGAATTTAGCTTAGTTTTTAGGCAGAATTTATAGTAAAAGATTTTAGTATTTATATTAAATTAGAGGCCTAGTACACGAAATTCATATACTCTGGGGTTCCTCAGCCTGATCTGTACCCTCTTGCAGTCCAGGAGCCCTTGGGGGATGTCTGACTGACAGCTTAAGCCTGCTTGCTCTCTGCAGGGAGTTGACCTAAGCTGGCAGTCAGAGGCTCCCGCCACTGCCACCGCTGTGCTCACCAGCTGTGAGGCAGCTTCTGGCTGAGCTACACTTCCCCTGTGGGAGTGCACTGACCACCAGGGGCCAGATCCTGAGTTGAATGTCTGCCCCCTGGTGGTCAGTGTGCATCATAGCAACCAGTCATTCTGCCATGTGGTTGATTTGCATATTAGTCTTTTATTATATAGGATTACAAAATAGAGTGATGGAGTCTTTCTGGAAATCTTTTAAAAATTAGAATAATTTAATTTAAAATTTACCAAGGAGTAGGGAGCCAAATGTTGGTTAGATTCTTAATATTTTAATAACCAAAATAATCTTTACTGTTTCTCAGGTTCGAAATGTGAGGTGCATTAAATGTCACAAATGGGGTCATGTAAACACAGATCGAGAATGTCCTTTGTTTGGTCTTTCTGGAATCAATGCAAGTTCAGTTCCCACTGATGGCTCAGGTAAGCACTAGACATGATTTGTTTGTTTTAGAATGTATACCAAGGACAAATAACATTTTATCTTTGGATTGGGTTGGGTTGGACTTTTTGGACTAAGGCACAATCCCAAAATATGATGGTCAATAGGAAACTGATCATGTGTTCTGAATTTGAAAAGCAGTATATTAGAATTAAATTTAATGTTCCTAGCCAAGGACCCCTGTGAAAGACATTAAACATAGTTTATCAGATCAGTAACTTAAATATAGCAGCAGGAATGGTTATTTTTATATTTATGTCCTCCTGAGTTATAAAAGTAGGTTGGTCTAGAATCCTCAGCAGTCACCTTAATTCAGAGATAAAATCAAAATTGAGTTTAGCTCTAGCCATTTTGGCTCAGTGGGTAGAGCATCAGTCTGCGAGCTGAAGGGTCCCAGGTTCAGTTCTGGTCAGGGGCACATGCCTGAGTTACAGAATCAATACCCAGTGTGAGGCATGCAGGAGGCAACCAATCTATTCTCTCTCATCATTGATGTTTCTATCTCTCTCTCCCTCTCCCTTCCTTTCTGAAATCAGTAAAAATAAATAAAAAACAAAAACTGTTAACTGTGTTAAAATTGGTTTTTACCTAAAAATTTTATTTGCCCTTCTGCATATTGTTGTCCACTTAAGAAAGATTAGTCTAATTTATTTTGTGTCATTTGGATTCCTTTTATAAAAGGATATTAAAACTGAGAAAAAAATTTTTTAATCTTTATTGTTCAGATTATTACAGATAATCCTTTTTTTCTTTTAACCCTCATAGCTCCCCTCCACCTGGTTCCCACCTCCCGATTCCCTTACCCCCACCACTGTCTTCATCCATAGGTGTAAGATTTTTGTCCAGTCTCTTCCCACACCCCTCACACCCCCTTCCCCCCGAGAATTGTCAGTCCATTCTCTTTCTATGCCCCTACTTCTATTATATTTACCAGTTTATTCTGTTATCACATTTTTTATTGACTTAATTGTTGATAGATATGTATTTGTTGTCACTTTGTTGTTCATAATTTTCATCTTTACCTTTTTCTTCTTCTTCATCTTAAAGAATGCCCTACAGCATTTCATATAATCCTGGTTTGGTGGTGATGAACTCCTTTAGCTTTTTCTTGTCTGCAAAGCTCTTTATCTGACCATCAATTTTACTTGATAGTTTTGCTGGGTAGAGTAATCTTGGTTGTAGGTTCTTGCTATTCATCACTTTGAATATTTCTTGCCACTCCCTTCTGGCTTGCATGGTTTCTGTTGAGAAATCAGCTGATAGTCGTATGGGTATTCCCTTGTAGGTAACTAACTGTTTTTCGCTTGCTGCTTTTAAGATTTTCTTTGTCTTTTGTCCTTGACATTTTAATTATGATGTGTCTTGGTGTGGTCCTCTTTGGATTCCTTTTGTTTGTGATTCTCTGTGCTTTCTGGATTTGTAAGTCCATTTCTTTCACCAGGTAGGGGAAGTTTTCTGTCTTTATTTCTTCAAATAGGTTTTCAGTATCTTGCTCTGTCTCTTATTCTGGCACCCCTATAATTCTGATGTTGGTATGCTTGAAGTTGTCCCAGAGGCTCCTTACACTATCTTCATATTTTTGGATTCTTTTTTCTTTTTTCTTTTCAGGATGGGTATTTTTTGCTTCCTCGTATTTCAAATCTTTGACTTGATTCTTGAGATCCTCTAGTCTGCTATTTGATCTTTGTATATTATTCTTTATTTCAGTTAGTGTATGCTTAATTTCTGACTGGTCCTTTTCCATTTTTTTGGTATTCTCATTAAGATCCTTGAAGGTCTCACTAAGTTCCTCGGAGGTTTGTAGAAGATTCTTGAGTAGCCTTATAACTGTGGTTTTGAACTCTATATCCAGTAGTTTGCTTTCCTCCTTTTCTTTCATTTGTGACATGTTTCTTTGTGTCCGCATTTTGGCTGCTTCCCTAAATAGAGTGGCTTTGCGTGGTAAATGTCCTCTTGGACCCAGTGGCTCAGCCTCCCCAATCACCTGGGTGGACACTCTTGGTGCACCCTTTTGAGGGCTGGGTGCACAGTCTTGTTGTAGTTAAACCTTGATTGCTGTTGGTATCACTGGGAGGAAATGAGCTCCAGGCCAGTTGATTGCAAGGACCCGCTGTATCTAGAGTGGAAGAATTGCTGTGCGGGAGACTCCTTATAGAGCAGAACTTGCTTCAGTGGGGCTTTGGTACTCACTGAGTCTGCCTCTTGAGTGTGTCCCTTATGATTGTGAGTTGAAATCTGGTATCTGACCACTGGGTACACTGGCTCCTGGATCTCCAAGGAGGTGCAAAGTCAGCTGCTGTGTAAGTCCACCCAGCAGGAGCTACAGCAAGATCTACAGATTTCTCCTTTTGGGGGGGGTTGGAACTTTTGGAGCTCTCTGATCCAGCTGCATTTTGTTAGGTTAGGCTGCAGGCGGACAGGCGATTCATTTGGGTGGGGTTGTAAATTGGGTGGGGTAGGGTTTCAGAGAATCACCAGGCCGGGGCAAACAGTGATGGCTGTCCCTGTTATTACATATAAAAGTTACGTTCTGTTTTCTGGAAGGGGTTGCATCTTTTCCTTCACTCCAACCTTGTGGTGCCCTTACAATCACATGTTTCCTATGTCGGATTGGGGTGGTCAATAAAAGTAGCTGTCTTTATTCCTCGGCCTCGTCTTTGGTCCTGCTTCTGAGAAAATGAGTAGGATAGACTCCAGACTTAGCCCTTTATTTAGTGACTGATTAGACCTGCTTTCTCTTGAGTCTCTATTAGAAAGTCTGTTAACTGAAAACAAACAAACTTGTGCTATTTAATTATCCTATTTTTAAGAGTATTGAAAACATTGAATTCAGATATAATGAAGCTAGATTGGCTCCTCTTCAGCCATGAATTTATACTTATTAACTTTACAATAATTCAGTCATTCATTTTATGCAATCTAAGTTTTTGTACCCCACTTATGGTGGAGTTTTACTGTAGAAATATTCTTCAATCAAATGAACTTTCTCAAAATAAAGTGAATGAAGTAGAAAATGCTCATTTTTTTTGCTCTTGTCAAGTTTTAGCACATGTAACCACGCTTGAGTGAAAAGTATTACCTTTATTGAAATACTAATATTAATGTATTAATATCCCTAATACATAAAATCTTCCTTCAAGTCAAAAGAGGAACAAACTCAAAGGGACAAAGGACATAAATATTGGTGCTTTATAAAAGGAGGGGTTCAAATAGCCATTAAAGCTATGACAACAACATTTTTAGCTGCATTAATAACCAAATAAATGGCCCTCGCTGGTTTTGCTCAGTGGCTAGAGCGTCAGCCCACAGACTGAAGGGTCCTGGATTTGATTCCGATCAAGGATGCGTAACCTCAGTTGCAGGCTCCATCCCCAACTCTGATGCTGTGTGTGGGCACAGGAGGCAATCAGTCAATGTGTCTCTTTCACATCGATGTCTTTCCCCCATTATATCCTTGGTTGAGAATTAACAACAACAAAAAAAAAATTACCAAAAAAATTGAAATGAAGTAACATCTTTTTGCCCATCAAATTTGGTAAAGTTTTAAAAGAACTTTACACCCAGTGTTGGAGCAAGTGTGGTAAAATTAACATTTTAATCCACTATTGATAAATTGGAGCAGCCTTTCTGAAGTCATTTGATGATATGTATCAAAAGCCTTAAAAACATGCATATCCTTTTACCTAGAAATTCAACATCCAGGAATTTATAAGAAAATGGTAACGTAGTTGCTCAAAGATTTATAGTGGTGAAATATTAAAAACAACCCTAAATGTTCGTCAGTAAGGGTAAAATAAACTCACTTATGTGACAGTTATTTGTGGAGCACTTACTCTGTACCAGGCATTTTTCTAGGTTCTAGGAATATAATATTAAGACAGAAAAGGTCCTTACTTTCCTTGTGTTGGAAATGACACAAAATAAACTGATAAATAAGGAAATATTAAGTATTTATAAGTTCTATGATAAAATTAAATTGGATACTGTGATAAGAACTGAAAGGGAAATAACTATTTTTAAAATATGTTTTATTGATTTTTGACAGAGAGGAAGGGAGAGGGATAGAGAATTAGAAACATCGATGAGAGAGAAACATCGATCAGCTGCTTCCTGCAAACCTCCTACTAGGGATGTGCCCGCAGCCAAGGTACGTGTCCTTGACCGGAATCGAACCTGGGACCCTTCAGTCCGCAGGTCGACGCTCTATCCACTGAGTCAAACTGGTTAGGGTGGGAGTAACTTTTGATTAAGTGGTGAGGAAGGGCTCCTCTGAGGAAGTGATGTTAAACTGCAATCTTTAAATGACAGGAAAGATGCAGCTATGCAAGATCTGACAGAAGAGCATTTGGCATCTTAGGCAGAAGGAACAGCCTTCCACACAGAGGGAACCATAAGTTCAGAGAGGCAGAGTACTAATCGGTGAAGAGCACAGGCTATGGAGCGATAGGGCTAGTAAATACCTGATTTGGATCCTCTGCTCTGCTGCTTAATAGCCATGTAACTTTAAGCAAACTGCTTAACATTCTGTGGAGTGTAAGTGTGAGAACAAATGTTGATAAATATCTAAGAATATCTCAAAGCACTAAACTCTATGATAAAATTACTAGAGGCCCGGTGCACGAAATTCATGCATGGGACGGGGGTATCCCCTCAGCCCAGCCTGCATTCTCTCCAATCCGGGACCCCTTGGGGGATGTCCAACTGCCCCTTACAATCCGGGACTGCTGGCTCCTAACCACTTGCCTGTCTGCCTGCCTGATCACCCCTAATCAGCTCAGCCTGCCTGATCATCCCTAACTGCTCCCCTACTGGCCTGATTGTCCCTAACTGCCCCCTTGCTGGCCTGATTGCCCCAACCACCTCTGCCTTGCCCCGCACCTGGGGCCCAGGATTCCCTCTTCTGGCTGATCTCAAACACCCAGGACCCGGGCTGGTTTCGCCCAAGCCAGCCGCAGCTGCAGGGGACCGTGAGTGGGCAGCTTCCTGGGCCACAGCCACAGGTGCCCAGGACCACAGGGCAGGTGTCTTGTCCCTCTCCTGGCCCCGCAGCCTGGCTGGTCCCCATTCCTCTCTCAAGCTCATTTGTGCCTGGCTGGTCCCCACTCCTCTCTTACGAGCTCATTTGTGCCTGGCTGGTCTCCAGTCCTCTCTCCCCAGTGTTGAGTGTCTGAGCCGTTACAGTGTGATGGAGTGATGACATGAGGAAGTGATGACCATTTGCATATTAGCTCTTTATTACACAGGATAAAAATAAATCAGTAATTTTTACCATCTATGACACCACATGATATATCACATATTTCTAATGTACCATCAAAATTGAGAGCCAATCAGCTTCAGTTGTATCTAAAAACAGTTGAAGATTTTAGAAATAGTGCCTTTGTTTATTTGCTTAAATTATGTTTACTAATATTACACAGTCATAAAGTTATCCTAAAAGATTAATGGATATGTCCAAAGATTTTGTTGTAAAGTATTATGTCCAGTAGTAAGAGAAAGAACCTAAATACCTAATAAAAAGATATTAAGTGAATAATTATGGGCTATTAACAATGGAATAGTATACTATGTAGCCATTAAAAATGTTATGAAGACTGCTTAATGATAATGGATATTGTTTATAACATTTGGTCAAAGAAAAAAGCAGGTCATAAAAAAAGTAGTGCCCTAGCCAATTCGGCTCAGTGGATGGAATATTGGCCTGTGTACCAAAGGGTCCCAGGTTCAATTCCAGTCAGGAATTTTACATACCGTGGTTGCAGGCTCCTCCCCCGCTTAGGGTATGTGCAGGAGGCAACCAATCCCTGTGTTTCTCTTGCATCGATGTTTCTGTCTTTCCCTCTCTCTTCCATTCTCCCTAAAAAAAAAAAAAATCAATGGAAAAATATCCTTGAGTGAGGATTAACCAAAAAAAACAAAACTAAGTAGTTATATGGATTCCATTCATGTTTCTTCTTAAATCTTTAGGTAAACATATAAACAGATACTTTTAGAAAAACACCTAGAAAGAGATTGCCCAAAATGTTAACAGTGATTTTACATTTATAATTTTAAGTGAATATTGTCTTAGAAGAATTAAAAATTATACATAAAAGTCAATTCCTTAAAATTGTATTGTTCAGTTTAATACCTTTAAAATTTGACCTGAATTTAGCTGGACCGCTTAACTAACACTAATAGAAACTCTTAAAGGTTTCTCAAAAACAGAATTGAAACTACTATATCAAATAGGAAAGCAAAGAATAATGATGTTGTATTCTGAATTTGAATGCAATGAAAAACAAACTGCCCAATTTCCTAATCCACTTGCTGATTCAAGCTAAAAAAATCTTTTCATTTAAAAAAATCACCTATTGAATAATGTCTCAACAGTGAATAGAGATTATTTTTGCAATAAGGCAATTTCAGTGGATGTGGTTATCCTGGGATAATCACACCCCTGGGGTATGTAGCCTTGTGCCTGTAATCTCCCAGGAGTGTAATTATTTCATGATAGCTGTACCCCCCAGTGTTGCATTATTTCTATTATGAAATTCTTAGTTTAGTATATAAAGTAACTTACTTTGATCACTGGAAACTGCAAGGTGCTGTTAGACTGTTCCAGCTGTGAGGTGTACAGAGATCCGCTGTAAGATTTACTTCTCCTTTACAAAGGTAAATTAGGCAATCAAAATGCTTCTTTTGGCTAAGCTGGTTTACAATATCTTTTCTACTGATAAGATCATCTTAACTTTTTAAGTTTTCATCCTTTCTAGATAGTACATCCAAATTATATGTAAAACTTGCAGGCTTCAGTGGAGGCTGAATTTTTATGAAATATTTTTATATTACAATATATATGGCCTGCCCACCGGCTTTTATTTATTCTCTGTGGCCCTTATTTTCATCATAGGTTGTTACCATTTGTCCCTCATGTTTATAACGTATATTGAAATTATACATTTTTAAATCTGCGATGGGATTTTCAACAAAGCAAGTGAGGTTTGGGGGGAAGAGGAGCATGTGTAATAAATGTTAATGTTTTTTTAAATTATTATTGATTTCAGACTGAGGAAGGTGAGGGAGAGAGAGATGAAAACATCAAAGATGAGAGAGAATCATTGATTGGCTGACTCCTGCATACTCTCTACTGGGGATCAACCTCACAGCCCAGGCAATAAGAAAAATAAACTTACTGATTTTGAAAGAGAGCAAGAGAAACATCAGCCTACTGCCTCCTGTACATATCCCAACCAGGGATTGAACCAGCAACGTGAGTATGTGCCCTGACCAGGAATACAACCTTCCACCTTTCAGTGTACAAGATGATGCTCCAACCAACTGAGCCACACCAGCCAGGGCTGGGTCTCACTCTTAGTGAGCCTGTGCCCCTAGGTTGTAAACTTCACAAGTGCTCCTCAGCCCCCCCCCCCCGCCCCCCGCCGCCATTTCTCAGCTTTTTTTCCCTGTGTAGGTTAGGCTGTAATAAAATAGCTTTCTTTAAGGGTAAGCATTTGTTCATGACGACAGAATGCTCTGGTCATACTCAAAATGGCTCCTTTTCCCTTCTCACTATTGGAAGAGAAATATAAGGGGATTGTTCTTTGATGTTCATAGTGAGAACCTAATGGACTCATGGAAATAAAACTCACAAAAGTTGGGTCCCAGGAGTTTTTATCTCTCAAGCTAATTCTTGTTCAGTCTCCAACAATAGTTAGTTATCTTTTAAGTAATCCTACTAGTTGCCCTTTAAGTAATACCACCATTTGCTGGCTCTATTGGCATTGGTGATTTCTGCTTCTAGTAAACTGTAACCCTGTCTCTCCTATTTTGGGGATAGTAATTTGCCCTGTGACCTCAATTCTGTGATAGACTTAAGAAGATTTGTTGATTTTCAGCTTTTTTTTTATTGTGAGTATGGGAGAACTTTTCAATCTCTCTATATATTGGACCAAAACCCAAAAGTTATAAAAGCAGCATAAAAGTAAATAAACATTAAGTCCAAATTTGTTAACATTAGTTTCACTTTGTACTAATTATTTGACTTGTGGTTTTTCAGGATTAAGTTACTTTTTTTTAATATTTAAAGTTACTTTGCTGTTGTTGTTTTTTTTAATTTAGCTATAATTTTAAAAATATTTGGCCCTAACTGGTTTGGCTCAGTGGATAAAGCGTTGGCCTGTGGACTAAAGGGTCTCAGGTTCGATTCTGGTCAAGGGCATGTACCTTGGTTGTGGGCACATCCCCAGTGGGGGGTGTGCAGGAGGCAGCCGATTGATGTTTCTCTGTCATCGATGTTTCTAGCTCTCTATCCCTCTCCCTTCCTCTCTGTAAAAAGTCAATAAAAATATATTTAAAAAAATAAAATATTTGGAACTGTCTCAATACGGTAATATGGAGAATTTCATATTTTTTAAAAGTAAATTTGAAATTCCAAATGATGTCACCAGATATTCTTGACATGTACAGCATTCCCTTTTTTAAAATCCTTGCCTAAGGATTCTTCTTCTTCTTCTTCTTCTTCTTCTTCTTCTTCTTCTTCTTCTTCTTCTTCTTCTTCTTCTTCCTCTTCCTCCTCCTCCTCCTCCTCCTCCTCCTCCCTCCTCCTCCTCCCCCTCCGAGAAAAGGGAGAGAAAGAGAACATTGATGATGTGAGAGAGAAACATTGATCAGTTGCTTCCCATTTCCCATATGCACCTTGACCAGGGATAGAACCTGTAGCGAACCCACCACCTTTTGGGGCACAGGACAACACTCCAACCAACTGAGCTGTCTGACCACGGCAGTTTTTCCTTTTATTTATAATGCCTCAGTGTGAGATTCAGCAACACCACAAATGGCCAAAGTGCTCATAGGTGCTTAATGTTTCAAGAGTCTCTATCCATTCTTGTTTACACCATAACTTTTAGTATTTAAACAATATGAAAATGAATAAATAGCTTAAATTGAGGACAGTATTATTGTACACTTGTTGCAAAGATTTGCTTGCATGTCAGTGTTCTTTTCCTTTTATAGTTTTCCCTAACTCTTGATTTAATTTTTCTAGAATTTTACACTAAGCTACAGAACTGATAGAAATATTCTGCAATAGACCTCCCACATGCTGCTCCTTTATCTTTTCATCAGCCTTTCATGTTGAAGGCATTTTTGTTACTTGAGAACATGTTTGGGAAATTTAACAAAATAATTGTCTGATCATAAGTTTTGCTAGCAAGACACAAAGGAGCACGCTGGAGGGATTTTCTGTAGAAAGAAAGATGATAAACCCAGTTGCCCTCTGGCAAGTCCCCCTGAATCTATTAATGGATTTCTCTTATGCAATTTTTTGAAGAAGTTGAATCCTACCAGCAGAGCTACTAGAAAGGCCTGTATCTGATAATAGAATTTTTTAAAAATCCTCCAATGTAATTTACTGTAGAAAAAATATTTGTGTTACCAGAATCTCATTAAAACTAAATTCCTAAATAAACAGATATGAAAATTAATAAAGGATTGACTTCACAGTAACAAAACGAAGTTAGGCACCATTTCTGTCCTTTATAACATGTAGTTGATCAGTCAGGAACCAAATTTTTTTTAATGTATGAAGAAGCTAATTAACTGAAAAGAAATTTTGACCTATTAAAGAGATTATTCAGAAACCTCATTAAGTCATAGGGTCAAAGGTCAAAGTGATGCTCTTTATTAGTACACATTATATTTTACCTATTTTATTTTAAATGATTACCAATGATTTAGTCATTTCAAACTATTTATAAGCACTGTTACAATTCAGTGATTAAATTTGTTGTTAGAGTGGCTATGCCTTGAAATTCTATTGACATTAACAAATTAATTACAGTGCTGTTCTATCAGTAAACGACTGCTCTGTATTAAAGGCATGTGTGGGGTTAGTAGAGCTATACCTCCCTCAATCTCAAAGGAATATTATGATTCTCAGATCATAGTCATAACTCTCTTATGTGACTTCTTATTAGCATCATTCCATCTACTCAAGGTCTGTCAGCTTCAAGTAAAGAAAATTATCTAGTGATTACTTAGGAAAAGAAGAATGAATGAAATATAGTCTACCTAGTAAATACTAATTCTATTCAAATCAAACTAATGAAGGTAACATGAATCTTCATCATGTTCCACTCTCTTAAAATGCCCTACTTTTTACCTTTTCCTAAAACCTATGAGAGTTTGAAAATCAAACTCAGTTTCTAGTTCTTTTTTTTTTTTTTTTAAGTATATTTTATTGATTTTTTACAGAGAGGAGAGGGAGAGTTAGAAACATCAGTCAGCTACCTCCTGCATGCCTCCCCCCGGGGACATGCCCGCAACCAAGGCACATGCTCCTGACCGGAATCGAACCCGGAACCCTTCAGTCCACAGGCCGACACTCTATCCGCCGAGCCGAACCAGCCAGGGCTCTAGTTCTTTACCTTAAGCTTTTTTGAAACAGGGGCTATATCTTTTTTTTTTTAATATATCTTTATTGATTTCAGATAGGAGGGGGAGGGAGAGAGAGAGAGAGAAACATCAATGATGAGAGAGAATCACTGATTGGCTGCTTCCTGCATGAGCCCACTGGGGATCGAGCCCGCAACCTGGGCATGTGCCATTGAACAGAATCAAACCTAGGACCTCAGTCCATAGGCCAACACTCAATCCACTGAGCCAAACCAGCCAGGGTAGGACTGTATCTTTTTTATCTTTGTATTCCCAGTGCCTTGCATAGTCTACATGTTTAATAAACCATAGTTTAGTGAGTGACTGAATAAAAAAGCTTTGCTAGCTATTCTAAATATCACTATTATCCTTTCTGAATATATCTTACTAGAGGCCTGGTGCACAAAAATTTGTGCACTTGGGTGGTGGTGGTGGGGAGTCCCTCAGCCCAGTCTGTGCCCTCTAGCAATCTGGAACTCCTTTGGATGTCCACTTGTTGTCTTAGGCCTGCTCCCTGGGGGATCGGGCCTAAGCTGGTAGCCAGACATCCCTCTGGCAGCCCAGGGGCCCTCGGGGGATGTCCACTTGCTAGCGGGAAGCAGGCCTAAGCTGCAGTCAGACATCCTTAACTATGCTGAGGAGGTGGGAGAGGCTTCCACCACCACTACTGTGCTGGCAGCTGGCAGCCTGGCTTGTGGCTAAGCAGAGCTCCCCCTGTGGGAGTGCACTGACCACCAGGGGCAGCTTCTGCATTGAGCTTCTGCCCCCTGGTGATCAGTGTGTGTCATAGTGACCAGTCATTCCCAATTATTCTGCTGTTAGGGTCAATTTGCATATTACCCTTTTATTATATAGGATAGAGGCCTGGTGCATGGTGGTAGCTGGTTGATTTGCCCTGAAGGGTGTCATATCAGGGTAGGGTCCTACTGGGGTGCTTGTCCAGCCTGGGTGAAGGGCTGATGGCTGTTTGCAGGCTGGCCACAGCCCCTCCAAAGTGGGTGCCCCCCCCTGGGGTGCCTGGCCAGCCTGGGTGAGGAGCTGAGGGCCATTTTCAGGCTGGCCACATCACCTTCAGGGAGGGGGTCCCTGCTGGGGTACCTGGCCAGCCTGGGTGAGTGACTGATGGCTCTTTGCAGCGAGGCTGGCTGGGATTTATTTAACTTCTAAAGTTGAAACTTTGTTGCTTTAACCAGAGCCGAGGTCAGGTTGCCCCTGACAACCTAGGCTCCCAGCACTTCCTTGAGCCCAAGGCTGGAAGCAGGTCTCTGGAGTTTATTTATCTTCTATAATTGAAACTTTGTTACCTTGAGCGGAGGCCACAGCCGGCCTAGGCAGACAGGAACATTAGCTTCCTGCATCACCAGGGCAAGCCTCCTGTCTGTTCCAGCTCTGTGGCTGCCGGCTGCCATCTTGGCTGGGTTAATTTGCATATAGTCACTCTGATTGGCTGGTGGGCATGGCTTAGGTGTAAGGAGTGAGGGTCAATTTGCATATTACTCTTATTAGATTAGATAACACAAATTTATTTTATATCTAATCTAATAAAAGTAATATGCAAATTAAACATCTCTCTGGGATGCCCAAGCCACGCCCACCAGCCAGTCAGAGCGACTGTATGCAAATTAACCCAGCCAAGATGGCAGCCGGCAGCCATGGAGCTAGAGTAAACAGCAGGCTTCCGTTGCAGCTGCCTGCCTAGGCTGGCTGAGTCTGTGCTCACGGTAACAATGTTTCAATTATAGAAGCCACGGAGTTGAAACAAACAGGAGGCTTCCCTACCTGCCTAGGCCTCGACTCAAAGCAACAGTGTTTCAATTATAGAAGATAAATAAACCCCAGAAACCTGATTCCAGCCAGCCTCACTGGGACCTTGGGTCAATGGGAGCCTGAAAGCCTGAAAATAGCCCTCAGCCCCTCACCCAGGCTAGCCAGGTACCCCAGTGGGGAATCAAACCCTGAAGGGACTGTGAGCAACCTGAAAATGGCCCTCAGTTCCTCACTCAGGCTGCCCAGGCACCCCAGTAGGGACTCAAACCCTGAAGGGACTGTGGGCAGCCTGAAAACGGCCCTCAGCCTATCACCCAGGTTTGCCACACCACAGTGGGTGAGGGTCCACACTGGGGGGCTTGGCCAGCCTGCAAACAGCCATCAGCCCGTCACCCAGGCTGGCCAGGCATGCCAGCAGGTGGACATCCCTTGAGGGGTCCCAGACTGCAAGATGGCACAGGCCGGGCTGAGGGACCCCCCGAGTGCACAAATTTTTGTGCACCGGGCTCCTAGTAATATAAATTTAAATTTAAATATTGTGTGTGTGTGTTAATCCTCACCTAAGGATATTTTTTCATTGATTTTTAGAGAGAGTGGAAGGGAGGGAGAGACAGAGAGAGAGAAACCTCAATGTTAGAGAGACACATCGATTGGTTGTCTCCCGCATGCACCCTGACTGGGCTACGGATGGAACCTGCAACTGAGGTACATTCTGTTAACCAGAATTGAATCCCCGACCCTTCCATCTGTGGGCCAACATTCTATCCACTGAGCCACACCACCAGCTAGGGCTATAATTTACATTTTTCCTGTTCTTTCATATAAACTAATTTTCCCCAAAAAGTTTATAAGCTCATCCCAGCAAGAGTGGCTCAGTTGGTTGAGTGTTGTCCCATGGACCAGCTGGTTAGATTCCCAGTCAGGGCACATACCCAGTAGGGCACGTGCAGGAGGTAGCTGCTTGATGTTGATATTTCTCTCTGATTGATGTTTCTATCTCTCTCTCTAAAAATCAATAAAAACATTTTTTAAAAATTCTTAAAACGTAGTGCTAACTTCTAATACTTCATATTCATCATAACACAAATTATTTTTTATTAAATTTATTGGGGTGACATTGATTAATAACATTATATTAGTTTTAGGTGTACAATTCTATAATACATCATCTGTATATTGCATTGTGGACTCACCACCCAAAGTCTAGTGTCCCTATCTCACCATATGACAAATGATATTTCTTAGTCCTTAAGGACTAGGAATTTACTGTTTTAGCTGGATGTATCATCACTAAAATGTTCACATTTAATTAAGTTGAAAATGTAAGTTTGAAGACATAACCAAGTATGTCATGTGTCTTTATATTGATTCTGTAAAGCAATATTATTTTTAATAAACTGTTTTCTGTCAGCATACAATAAGGGCAGTTTTATCTTTCCTTAGTTTTTCAGATAGATTAAATGAATGTTTCATTTTCTCTTTATATTATATATTTTAATAGAGTTCAAATTAGCTGTCTTCATATGAACGTGGGATAAGGACAATAAGAAATCCTATTGTTTCCAGCTTTCACCAAGATGAACTGGCATTGTGTCAGGAAAATTCCCAGTATGAAGTAGTGTTATTACAATTCAGTATAATTGGTTCTTGCATAACCTTTAGAAAATCATACATAAAACATTCTCATCTATATAAATAAAAATCACCCATATACTTTATTAATAGCTTGTTCACTTTTTCCCTGGGACTTATGCTACATGTTTCTACTGTGCCCCCTTTTAGTCTTTTTAAAGAAAACTTTCTATAAGCTTTCCTAAAAGCAAAAAGGTTAGGTAATATTAGGAATTAAATTAAGTGTAAGATAATTCTTGCTAATTCCCACTAGACACAGATCTCTTGCTTGATCATGTACTAGAACTAGTGCCTCTAAGTGTCCTTTTTACATTTAGTTACAAGGAGTGGCTTTTTCACTAGATACAGTCAGTTTAACTTTAGAAAAGAAGGTGGTACTTTTATGGAAATAAGAATCATAATATATTTTATTTGTGATAATGTTGAAGGGGTTCTTTTAAAACACACCTATTTTTAGGGATATACCACTATTGCTATGACTATAGTAGGTATATGATGAGAGCAGGAACACAACAGGTGGAAGTCTTAGCCTGTTTTCCTTAGTCTAGTTCAAGAGCCAGAAATGTGTGGATTTTCAGGTATAATTTCTTCAATTCATACTTTATAAGACTTTTGTATATTCCCCCAAAATATGTAGTATAACATACCAAATAAGTTTCTAGATCAAACTACAAGTTTATAGAAAACACAAGGGCTAGAAGAACATATTAGATTTTGTCACTGTTCAGAATGTGAGAAATTCTACAGGACAAATGACTGAATTTTTCAACAAGTGAATAGTGGTCATGGAGGGTAGGTTGCTAAATTTGTTTTAGATTAAAAGAGACTTAAGGTATGTATCAGTTATACATCAATAAAAAAAGAGGGAGACTTAAGAGATAACATAAAACAAATGCAATGTGTGGACCTTTTTTGGATTCTAATCTGAACAGACAATTATAAATATACTTTTGAGACTACCAGGGAAATCTGAATGTTGACTGGATATTAGATGGTGTCTTAAAACTGAATCAATAGGTGTAATAAAAGTGTTGGGGTCTTATTTTTAAGAAATAGTTATTATTTGTTAGTGATTTACATATCTGAGATTTATTTAAAATAATCAAAAAAGAAAGAAACTTGAACTTAATAGATAAAACAAGAGTGGCATAATAGTGTTAATTGTTGATGTCTGACTGCAGCTTAGGCCTGCACCCCACTGGCAAGTGGACATCCCTCAAGGACTCCCGGGCTGCCAGAGGGATGTATGACTGCCAGCTTAGTCCCAATCCCCTAGGGAGCGGGCCTAAGCCAGCAGGTGGACATCCTCTGAGGGGTCCTAGACTGTGAGAGGGTACAGGCTGGGTTGAGGGACCCCCCCGCTCCCCAGTGCACAAATTTTTGTGCACTGGACCTCTAGTATTCTTTATAATTAGAAAATACTCTTAGTCCCGGCCAGTGTTGCCCTGCCAATTCCAGGGTGCATCATCCAAGAACCACCCTCTCACAATCCAGGACCCCTCAGGGGATGTCGGAGAGCAGTTTCAGCTTGATCCCCACAGGCCAGGCCGAGAGACTTCACCTGCTGGAAGGACCTCACTGACTTCACAGACACCCTTTGAGCCGTGGCGCCACTCCAGGTGCGGCCAGCTGCGGAGGGACCACGGGAGGTTGGCTCCAGGGAGTGTCCAGCCCATCTTTCCCAGTCCTGCCCCAACAGCCACCTTCTAATTAATTTCCTTTCAATGTGCACGAATCTGCACCGGGGCACTAGTAGTAATAATAATTGTTCCTATTTAATGAGAAGTGTTTATCAGGTATTTTACCAAGCACTGTATTTAGAATCTTACAATGTGGAAATGTCTGCTAAGCATATGTACTACACAGAGTTCAGTTGAGAAATATAAATGCTGGAAGAGGAGTGTTTTTCAATCTGTGTACTCTGTCAGATTGCAGAAAGATAATTTTCTTGAAGTCATTGAAAATGTAAAAAAGCACATTTTCTAAAACATTTTATTAAAATCACCCATCTTTTGGTGAAATGAGTAACTTCTAATCATAATGGCCATGTTCTTTAGCCCTTTACTGGTTTCTATCCTAATTCTTAGCATGTTTGCTTTCTGAATTCATTTGATATCTGAAATAGTTGTTGACAATGAAATGTAGTTATGACACTTCAGAAAAAACATTTTCTACTTTATAAAATTGTTTCTACATGTAAAATTTGAAAAGCCACCAAAGTGAACATTAATTTAAATCTGTTAATTATATTAGCACTATTATGCCATTGGCAGCAACCAGTATTAATATTAAAATTCAACTTTTACTTAAGGTTTTATTATCAATATTATTAACCAAATTGAATAATTAATTAAAAGATTATTAAAGTAATCCATAGGAATTAAATATCTTGTATAAAAGAATAGAATCCTACATTTAAAAAAATATTAATATTAATGAAAACTATTAATGAAATAAGATGCTGCTTTATGATGTTTTGGTTTGTTTTGTTTTCAACTAAGTAAGGATTTCTTTCCCAATAAGTTAAAGCATTTCATTTTTAACTTCCCATTCTCCAATAATAGGTTGTTGTTTTTTCTATTTTCTGCCTAATAACTAAAGCCAACTTTCAGTTATTTTTGGTAACATGACTAAAGTAATAAAAGTCCACAAAGTCCAGTAAAAGATATTAACCTACACCTGAACTCTCTGACCAAACTTTTACCGAAGATGCTGCTGAGAAGTGAACAGATTTGAATTGTATTGCCTTTTGTTTTTCTATGGTAACATATAGGTGAACAGTTAAAGCAATAAAAGAAATAGATGAAGTACATAATCGAACTAGAGAATAAGTTTCTGAATGTTTATCTCACCTCCCTTATGAATTTCTTACTGGCAGGAATTGTCTTACTATTCCTTATATTTCAGACACATCACCCAGTGTAGATCATTTAAGCCAGTGTAGATGATTTAGCCTAAATGTTAATAGCTTCCATAAACTGTCATCATTATTTGCTACCTGCAAGGGAAACGAAATGAAAGTGGAATATACAAAAGAAAGAGGAAAGAGTCTGTTCTAATAATGTTTGAGGGGAGGGCTCAAGTGTTAAACAGTTTTTAATTATATCTTTACTTAGAGGCCCGATGCATGACATTCATGCTGTCTAAGACCCCTCAGGGGATGTCCGCCTGCCAGCTTAGATCCACTTCCCACGTTAGTTGGACATCCCTTGAGGGTTCCTTAGTGCTGCTGCGGAGGTGGGAGAGGCTTCCTGCCACTGGCACTGCGCTCACCAGCCATGCGCCCAGCTTCTGGCTGAGCGGCACTCCCGTGTGGAGCGCACTGACCACCAGAAGGCAACTCCTGCGTTGAGTGTCTGCCCCCTGGTGCTCAGTGTGTATCATAGCCACTGGTCTTTCTGCTGTTCAGTCGATTTGCATATTAGGGTTTTATTATATAAGATTCTATGTTACTTATTTTTAGTATATATTATATGGCCAAAAACAGCTCACTTTTCAGTTTGGGGTTTTGCAAATGAGGAAATAGCAGCTTGTGAAAAATATAACAAACTTATAGCCAGCCTGAAATTGCTTTTCACCAACATGACACTACTAACTAGAAATTTCAAACTCTAGAAGTGTGTGCACACACACACAAAATTAACTGAAGTACTTATAGAAACCATATCAATAGTGTGCGTGTGTGTTTTTGTTGATAATTAGCAACCACGTGACAATGTACTCAGTATTGATAGCTGATAAATAAGGGTGAGGAATTAGGAATTGGGAACTAGAATAATAAATTGCTCATGTGCCTTTAAGTGTCTTTTTTAAATTGAATTCTTACTAAAATAATAACTATTATAAGTTCAATAGCCATTTTTATCATTTTGCTTTTATTTCATACTAGAAACTGCCAAGCAGATAACATCTAAATGTATCTTTTTCAATATGACAAAGTTACACAAGAAGAGAATCCCCTAGCACGTAAAGAAAAATGCAATTATTTTCTATTCTGAATCTCCAGACTGCTGTTTTAGAAAATCATATCTGATTATTTGCTCAGCAGAAGATTATTGAGTTGATTTAGCTGTGATTTTACTTAACAAAGCTTCAACTGCATTCCTACTGTGGAGTCTGAAAAAGGTAGAGAGAGATAAATGATACATTCAAACTGTGATTTTTGTGAACAGGACCATCGATGCACCCCTCGGAGCTAATAGCGGAGATGAGAAACAGTGGGTTTGCACTGAAACGAAATGTACTGGGGAGAAACTTGACCGCAAATGATCCATCACAGGTAATGATCTTTTTATCAGTAAGCTGAAAATGCCTAAAAATCTAAATGTGATTGCTTGTGAATTGCTACTTAATGTTTTCCAATATGCATATATCCATAGGAAAGCAAGATAGAGCAAAGAAAATGCCTACATGTATTTTGATTTTGCTTCTTTGTTATTTTAACTAAATGAGAAATTGTTTTTAAACCTATATTTTAATAAATGAAACTGCTCCTCTGGGTTTATGTGGATGAATTATCTAACTGAATCAGTGATGAGGTGGTTGTGTTTTCCTTCTTGCTAACTTACCACTGATGTGACATAAATAGAACCAATGGGAAGAAATGTATAAAAGAAAACTAAAAAGTACAGAAAATATTTTAGGCATTAATTTATAAACTGTACATAGATCCAGGAAATGAAGGAGTTTAAAGAGTGTAGGTACCCGAATGCAAACCATTTATTTTATTTAATGAGGAAACTGGAGCCCAGGGCAGGTAAGTGATTTCCCTGAGGTCATGTGGCTGTTCTGAGACTGAAACCCAGACTCCCACTGGTCTAACTCGTGCTGCTCTGCAAAGAGGCACATAACTTTTCAAACATTATTCATATAACGTATGTAAGCATATATTTGTATTATTTGATACATTGTATATGAATTTGCTCATCATATATTTGATAATGTACTGTTGAAATTATAAAGGCTAACATGGTGGATGTTTTCATCTTCCCCAAAAGTTAATGATCTTGGTTTTAATATTTCATTAAATTTAAAATAAAACATTTAAACCCTCAAGTATTTCAATTCAAACTCAAGACAGAAACATTTTATCTATGTTTCTCTATCATACTCCTCCTGATTAATGTTCGTTAGTGCTGGCAGAGCTCTCATCTTACCCTCTTAGTGTGTAATGATACTCCTTAATTTATACACATACACTTTCCAATTCAAAATGTCACATTCATCTACAATATGTCTCTAATACAAAATTTCTTATTTATAAATATTTTCTTTCCTGTTTGATAACTAATTTGTCTGATAATCTAGCAATGTCATGATCTTTGTTGCCTCAGGAATATGTTGCAAGTGAGGGGGAAGAAGATCCAGAAGTTGAATTTTTAAAGTCACTAACAACCAAACAAAAACAGAAACTTCTCAGGTAATGAAAAAATATATGTTTAATGAATTGTGTTACATTTTTTGTGTGTTCCATCTTAGTGTCATATTCAGCTCTGATCCTAAGAGCTCATGAAGGTACTTAAGCCAGTGTGTCACATTTACTTAATGATTAATATTCTTCAGCTATAGTAATACAGTTTTGTCTTTCAGTAATATGAAAATGAATCTAAGATTATATACCCAGATTACACCACACACAAAAATATACCACTTTTCAGAATACTTAATTTAGAAATAGATTTATTTGTAGGATTTACTTGGTATAGTAGATTTGTATATATCTTTGCAGCAAAGTTTATTCTTAGAAAATATTTTGGGCCATGTATTGCTCATTTCTGTTTTGTAAGATTTTATGAGGATGCTGACAAATGCTTAAATTTGAATCTTGTTAAACATACCACCTTTGGATTAAAGAATCTAAGGAACATCTGCTGAGACCAATAGAGGGAGCTCATGCTGTGGGAGTTGAGAATCTCTAGTCAAAACCAGTGAAAGACGTTTTTATTCCCAAGTAACTTAAACATATCATATAAACAAGGTACTCATCTGGGAATGTGAAGTACTCTTTAGAAATTTAGAATGCCTTCATAGAATTATTCAAATTACTTATAAATCTAAACATTGTTGGAAACCAGTATGTGATTATTTTGTTTTATACAACCAAAAAACAGTATGAAAAATGTAAAGTGTATTCTTATTCAGAATTTCTGGAGAATATACCCTTGAATTTTGATAATGTAATATTGATTAAGAGTCCCATAATTTAAAATAGTACATACATAAAATTATTTTTCTCTGATTATAGTTATATTTGAGTTTGTAGTAGGTCCAATTAATGAATGTTATAAACCTTTAGGTCAGGATAACCATTTACTTAGAGTATTATATCATTTCAAATTCTGATTCAATAGGGATTTTTTTAATAGTGAGAGAATTATCTTAATGCATTTAATTTCTTATTTACATTTAATATGTATGTGACTTGAATAATTTAGGAGGAAGAAAATAATTTATCATTTAATAATGTGTTTATATTTGAATACCTCTTTCAATAGCTTCTAAGAAAATATATTGTCTGTTCAAAATTTTGTCTGTCAATAAAAGGACTATTTTTAGTCTCTTACTTTTCTTCCCAATAACAGGAAATTGGATCGACTTGAGAAGAAAAAAAAGAAAAAGAAAAAAGATAGAAAAAAGAAAAAGCTTCAGAAGAGTAGAAATAAACACAAAAAACATAAACACAAATCTTCCTCCTCCTCTTCTTC
>PVJC01019708.1:17168-30010 GCA_004026665.1 Murina feae | reverse complement strand
GTACACTGATCCCACAAGATCCCTGACATCTGGATGTCACAGCACATGAGCCTGGCAGCCAAATTCCAGTGCAAGCCGGGCTTGGCAAAGGAAACAAGCCTGCTATTCAGGGAGCTATGGCTGTACTGCAGTATCTGTAGTGTCCAAAAATGACACTCAACTTGGGGCAATCAGCCATTCAGCCACTTGGTGGCTATTTAAGACATCTGCAGCACGCAATACACTGTGCCACCATTTGTCTGTCTGTCTGTTTGTCTATCCTGGCACAGAGAATTTAAGTCCCTACTTCCTTACGACACTTCCTATCATGCCCTGCACAGAACCCAAGAATCAGAAAGGTAGATACAGACAATAGAGTGGTGAAGGCCTAGGGCAGGGAGTGGGGGCAGGCTGGAGGGGATCAATGGAGGACAAAGGGGGACATATGTAATACTTTCAACAACAAAGATATCTATCTATCTATCTATCTATCTATCTATCTATCTAGATAGATACATACATATATATAGATAGATATATACATATATATATATATATATGTATATATGAATCAGACAGCTAGTGCTCAAGGAAGCATTTGAGATCCTCTCATTTTATTTCTTTATTCCTCACACTTGTTCATGAATGAGAAATTAGGCTGAGCAATTGACAGGACATGCTCAAGGGTCTGTCCTACAAGTGTCTTCACAGGGAATAGAACTGGATGTCCAAGACCCCCACTGTGCAGGTGTCCTCTCTGCAGCCAGCTGCCCTGAGGCACAGCATGCGTTTAGGCACCAATGTCCTTTTGCAGCCCAGCCCAGTACTCCTGGATTTGATTTCTGGCACATGGACAGTCTAGCTCACTCAAGGTCATTGTTAGGATTTCAGTCAAAGCCCACCCAAAATGAAGGGTTCCTCTGCCCTGGTTGGCCCTCTGTGCATATATTTCCCACAGGGGCACAGCAGAGATTATTGCCTGGCTGGAGACAGGCTCTGAGTTTGTAATCCTGTACCCCAATCATGAATTTCATCTGCAAAGATAAACTGCTTGTCCTTCTGCTCCAACTTACTCATGACAAAAGTGGTGGATTCCTTTGTATCACCATGTTTCTCACTCCTCAAGAGCCCTCTGAACTTGTCCCAGTCCTTCCCTGCCCCAGACAGCAGTCTCCTAGGAGGCTCATCTGGGGTAAATGAAATCAAGCCCTATAGGATTGACTGCCCTGTTTTGTTTATTAGTGTGCAGCTTCAGAGTCTTTATATTATGCAGAGACCGGTAAATCAATTAAAATAGGTAAAATAATCAACTATGGCAATTAAGCAGATATCTATACAAGGTAGGGGTATTCTTTATAGGGACATATGGCCGTATTACAGTTTTAAAAGAAAAATGGTATTGGACTTCAGTGTTTTGTGGGGACTTATAATTACTATAGGTTAAAGGTTACCTGTAATAAATTTCTCTAGTTCTTATTCTCATTGTTCAGTGTTTCCCAGACCAGGTCTAAGGTACCTTGGGGATACTTTATCAACTTTTGAGAATTTCCCTTCCTGACCTGCAGTTTCTGGAGTATGTGTCCTTGGTCTCCCTTGATAACATCTGTGTCATTGTCTTGGGAGGGGTGAGGGGTGGAATCCAATATGCAGGGCTCCGCTCACCAGAAGCAACAGAGAAAGAACACAGTGAATGGAAGCCTGTGGTAGACACTGTAGCTGACCAGCCATCACTTCTGTCCCTCCTCCTCTGCATCCTGCTGTTTGAGGGGGAAACTACCCCCACCCCCAGCTCTCAGGTTCAGCCCTGACCATTTTGTTTTTTAATGTTTTTATTGATTTCAGAGAGAAGAGAGGGGAGGAGAAGGATAGAAGCATCAATGATGAGAGAATCAACAATCTGCTGCCTCCTGTTTGCCCCCTATTGGGATTCAAGCCCACAACCCAGGCATGTGCCTTGACTGGGAAATGAACGGAGATTTCCTGGTTCATAGGTCGATACTCAACCACTGAGCCACACCTACCGGGAAGCCCTGACCATTTTAATTCACACATAGTATTCCCATCCTCTTAGCCATATAGTGATTGGTTTAGGCAATCCAGCCTAAGCCAATCAACACAGCACATTCTATAGTCAGTAAACTGGCTTAAGACTGGGCACATGGCCCAGTGTGAGTCAATGAGACACCAGAAATTTTCTGGGGCTTCTAGAAAAGGTCACTAACTCCTGTAATAGAGCCACCGGAAGTCAGTTCTCTCTCCCTTCGGACAGAGTATTGCAGATATGAAGTTAGAATTGCTGCAGATATCTAACCACCAGGACAGAAGCAAGCTGAGGATGAAATTCGACCACAGAGGGCAGACTTGGAAGAAATGGGTTCTTGCGATCACCAAACTGCTAAATCAAAACTCATTCTAGTTATGTAAGCTAATAAAGAGTTCTCTTTCGTATGAGCCAGTCTACACTGGGTTTCTCTCTTGCATAAGAGCCCTAACTGATACCACATCCTGTGCAGCTAATGAGGACTCCTAATGTTGCTGCCGACTTCACTACATGACCAGCCCATTCTTCTCCATTTCCTCAAGCTCGCCGCCTAACAAAGGGAAGGCCAGAGCGCAGTCTGCAAGCCCCTCTCCTGCAAGGCCAAGGCTTGCCTGTCCCATAGCAAAGGTAACTGACAGCCATGCCCCCAGGGGAGGGGGGTTTGCTGAGAAATCTCAGGGCACAGGCAGGGAGGAGAGCCTGAGAGACAGGCCCAGATGCCCCTGGCTTCCTCCTCCACCCCCAGCATGATACTGTCCACCATCCTCGATGGGCTTCCTCTTGGGCCCTGTGCGGGGACATCTTTGCTACAAAGGGGTGGCCACCTTCTGACAGGAGGTAGGGAAAGACTTGTAAGGTAGGCAAAGGTGTGCAAAAGCTCCAGACTAATGTGGAGCCAGGAGCCAGGAGCCAGGAGCCAGGTCAGGCCTGCCCTGGGATTTGTCCCAGGAACCAAGGGTGTGTGGTAAGGTGCTCAGGGACACATTTGTGAAGGGCAGGAACTTATTAAATAGGAACAGGCAGCACTGGGCTGTTAGGGTCAGGCCAGCTTTTTGCCTTAGGATATGCTAAAGTCCACCTGGGGCTGCTCTGGAAGGCACCGAGTGCACAGCTCACTGCATTCCTGCACTTCCACTCAGCTGAAACACTGAAAATTCCAACAGAATGACTTTCTGGAAGCTGGAAGCTGGAAGCTGGGGAAATCGGTTGGCATTTTAATTAAGGTGTCTTTGTAGGCACCTATAACTGAACACTCTCGGGGTCCACCACCCACATGTAGCAAACACTTGTTCGTAAGCTGGAAATGAAGAAACGTTTCTTATCAAGTTTTCTTAAGACCCCCTTGCTGATGGTAGCAAGCCCCAGGTAAATACCTGCATTTCTGCATTTGCTTTGTTGTCCTGAGTTTTGATCACAGAATTTCCCCCTGCAAGCACTCCTCCTCAGGTTCTCACCAAAGCCCGCGAGGACAACTCCCAAAGACCACAAGCAAAGGGCTGTGGGCGCCTTCGCCCTCACACTCTAGGGGTAGATGAAGAACTAACTACTGGAAGTACTGACACCAAAGGACGCCAATCGATGTTAACCCCAGGGTTGGAGAGCTCATTATAGAACAAGGTGTCTATACAACAAGTGAACATTGAAAAAACACACACACACAGAAAAAATGCTATACAATTCTAAACGCAAATTAAGATGCTAATGTAAATCTCGAGGTATCCATAATGGGAAGAAGGGACATAGAGGCAGGAGAGGCAGGGATGACTTAGTTCTCTCCACAAGATGGGATGACCTTACCCAAATACCTTGTGTTACTCTGTCCACAGAGTACAGGCCATGGGTGACTAGAGAGGAGGGATGACACAGGTAACAGCAAAGAGTTATTTTTCTCTATACTTAGCACTAATCCTACCTTCGACAGAAAGTGAAATTAGAATATTTGGCCTGTGTCCAGAGGTCAACAGTCATGAGATCTGAAGGAATGGAAGGAAAAACAAAGGCTTGACTCACAGTAAAGCAAGAAGACAAAGAATGTTGACCAAAATTGTCCAGGTCAAACTGCATTTGATAACAATCAGTCACTCTTATCTTGTGTTAACTGTAGCCAAGTAACTTAGCAATTGAACGTAGGGAGGCTTTAGAAGATTGTAGATTCTGGTTTATGAGATTATAGTATTTTGAAAACCAGAAGGATTTATCTCCAGATCAAAACAAAGAAAAGCAATATTTGGCAGGGGTCTCCTCGGAGATGAGAGGTCTGACCCTTTCTTGTGTCTGCAGCGGGTCCTCTGTAAGGTGGGCAGGGCACAACTGGGGAACAACCAGACCGAACCTCTGCAACAGCTGCTGGAGGAGCCACTGCACCTGGAAGTCTGGGCCGGTGTGTGGCCCATGTCCCACCAAGCAGCAGGGTGGTGGGAAGAATGCTGGGGTCAGAGGCAGGTTCTCATCCCAGCTCTGGCACTAGGACGCTGAATAACCATAGACACCTGATGGCTTCTCCTTTGTCCTACATTTCATTTGTAAAATTAGTAGATTACACTAGACCATCTCTTGCCCAGTAATAGTCAATTCATTATAATTGTCCACAAGGTGCCACCTATTCTGGTTCCTCACCACCTGTCTGGCTCATCTCCCCTCCTCGTATCAGCCCCTTTTCTGGAATACCACACCCATTCTCACCTCAGGACCTTTGCATCTATTCTCCCTCTGCCCAGAATGTTCTTCCCCAGGATACTCACAGGCCTGGCTTCCTCACATCTTTCAGATGAGGCTAATAGCACATTCTCAGTGAGGACACACAATAGCAAATCCTCACCCCCGCCCACACATGCACAAAACAATCCTTATCTCCCTTTCAGCTGAAAAGAAATTTTGTCCTTCCTTATCAGTTAACAGTATATATATATATATATATATTTTAAAAAATACAGAACATATCTATAATGATAAAAGCATAATATGCTTATTAGACCAGACAGCTGAACAACCTTCTGAACATCATTCCAGATGTCTTTTTAGATGAAGCCGCCATGGTGGGGGCTGAAGCAGAGGCAGTGAGGGGCGATCAGGCAAGCAGGCAGAGGGGTTAGGGGTGGTCAGGCAGGTGAGTGGTTAGGGGCAATGAGGAAGGCAGGCAGGTAGGCAGAGGTGGTTAGGGGTAATCAGACAGGCAAGTAGGCGAGCAGTTAGGAGACAGTGGTTCCAGAGTCCGAGGGGTCCCAGATTGAGAGAGGGTGCACACAAGGCTGAGGATACTCCCCCCTACCACCCATGCACAAATTTCACGCACTGGGCCTCTAGTAAAAAAAGAAAAATAAAGAAAACAGGTGCCAAAGGCCAGAGGTAGCTAGAAGTGTGCCATAGGAAAAGCCTTATTACCTTGTTTTAAAAGCTGTAGCTAACATAAATCCTAGCTTAGTTTTCCTTTGATCTAGCTTCCCTTGCTCCACCTCTGAAAAGTTTTACTTGTTTGTTTGCTTATTATCCAGAAGGTTGTCTCTCCAAGGGAAGGGACTTCTATCTGTTTTGTTCACTGGCATTTCCCTGGTACCTGGAAGAGTGCCTGGGAATTCAGTAACAGGAATTCAGTAAGTTTCGGTGAATGGACACATGCATGGATGGGTGGAAGGGAGGGCAGGTACAGCTCTTTTTGTTTGATCGATTGTTTTTTCTATGTTTTTTTAAGTTGATTTTTTTAGAGAGAGAGGGAGAGCGATAGTGAGATAGAAACATCAGTGAGAGAGGAACATCATCGATCGGCTGACTCTTGCATGCCCCTCACTGGGGATTGAGCCCGCAACCCAGGCTTGTGCCCTGACTAGGAATTGAACCCGAGACCTCCCAGTTCCTGGGTCGATGCTCAACTGCTGAGCCACACCGGCCAGGCTAAGTACAGCTCTTTACAGTGTCTTCCAGCTCTGAGGTCTGTGGGCTGTGGGGTCCACGTCAAGGGCTCTCCTCTTTCACCACTGGACCAGGATGGACTCTGTAACCACATGAAATAACAAGCCACCCCAGAGCCAGAGGGGCTATGCCTTCACTCTGCTAGGAACTTCTCCAGTGCTGGGTTCCACACGCTCCATGCCCCGAGCCAATGGGCCACGTGTGCGCCGCACTCTCAGCAATTGTTATCGATGGGAAAGTATTTACATTTGATAAATATAACCTATATATTTAAATATATTTATTGGTACTCAGCTCCATTTTTCCCCTAAGGCAAAATTAACATAATTTTGGAGAACATGGTTACATCCATCTCCTTTGGCTAAGTCTTCATCTAAAATATTCTGGCAGAAAGAGCAGTAAGCTTCCCTACCACCAACACCACACTATTAATCTGACCTGAAGTGAGAAGAGGTGGGTGATGCTCCCGTGTGCATCTGGGCCAGTTCCACTAGATGGCAACATGGCCAGGGTGCTGGTATCCAAGGGTGACATTTACCAGCAACACAGACTAGAGAAGCTCCCACAGCCCTCCCCCTGCCCCCACCTCCCCGTTCTCTCCCACACTCATCTCCTTGCCTTTTCACATTCAGCCTGGTTTTCTTCAACCAGTAATGTATTACTTGCTCTGAAATGGTTCGTGCTTACTGCCAAATGTGTTTGACTTACTCACTCCAGCCTTGGAAACTTTATGTATGCTTCTGCCAAAGTATATAAATCCCCCTCCCTTTGGAACTCTACCCCAAATCCCCTTCTTCTATAAAACCTTCCTAGCCAAATTTGGCTCTGATCCCAACTGCATATGTGCCATGATATACAGTCACAGACACATAACCATTTTTACATACCAGATAGAATGTGCCTATATGGGTATAGAGAGAAAGCTGACCGAGAATCACGTGCACAGCTCCAGGCATCTGGTAGGCAAATGAACATTTACACAAAGGATGTGCTGGTGACCACATTCTGTATCACAGAAGAAGTCATGGGTCTAGGAAATAATAGCCTTAGCTGACAAGCATTCAATTAATGAGTCAAGAATTTAGATCTATTAAGACTCACCTACATCTTCACACTTTTCGTTCCTTTCTGACATTCAATTTAAGCTCCAGAAAGTTTTTTGAGCAGGAAAATTCTAGATAATCTTCAATAAATATTATACGTAAACTTGAAAAAAATTGTATAAATGTTCTCTTTATCTCAATCTTTAAAAACTTCCCAAATTTGCCTTAACAAAATTAAGTACACTTGTAGAAACATTCAGTATGGCTGAAAACAAGCCGAAGGCGTATTTTAAAAGAAGGGCTTATACACAGGATAAAATTGCATATTTGCTGTTAGAGGAAATAGTAGCAGGGATCTTCTGACAAACATCTACACGATGGGAGAACAGAAATAAACATCACATGGCGTTACTGCCACTACCAGACCGCTGGCAGCTGGAGATGCCTTAGAGTTAATAAACTTGTGGAAATTATAAAAAAAGAAGAAACTTTAAGTGAAAAAGCTATCCAATATTTTCAGAGCCCCATCTCTGAAACATCTTAGGTCTTCATTTATCTACAAATGAAACTGTCTACATGCAAATTATAGATGCCATTTTTTCCACCCACAATAGTCAAACCTCCCTCAGCCTAACACCAGTTCTCCACACCCAGAGTCACAGCAAAAGAAAAGCCATGATTTGTTGAACACAACCCCTTTAAAGCTGCCACCAAAAGTCATTCCTTATAGACCACACCAGGTTACTTAGTCATCTGAACTCTCCACCAGGTCCCGTCATGCACATTAATTCCAAGTTAGTGTGAGGGCAGTTTTAACTCACCTAGTTTCAGCATTTTCTCCCTGTCAATCAGCACAGCCTCACAGAGTCTTGGCAGAGTCACACCAACTGGAGGAACGTACACAGCCACCCTGTTGTATTCTATGGCATCTGTCTCAACCTCAGGAAGGGTCCGTCCTTCCCGAGAGTAATTCAGAAAAATCTATGCCATCCTTTAGAAAAATCCACCATGAGCTTACCAAGCAAATGCACAGAAGACAATGATCAACAACAGTCACTTTAAAAGTTGTCCTGCTTGTTATTCTGGGAGCTGGGTTTCGTCACCTGTAGTGGAATGCATTCGGTAGCCTTTAATTGTGACTCCAGACAGATCTCCACATCCCAATGAGGAGGGACTGGTTGCTGCCTGCACTTGCTACCTGTGAACCACAGCTACACAAGAACACAGAGATTACCTGTGATAGGCGAGCAGGAGATATTTTCAAAATCAAGCAGAAACAGGAAGTCTAATGTTTCAACATACTTTAAAAAAAAGGGAGTAGTCCCAATCATAGATGCCTGGACAAAAGAAAATAAAAAAACACCTCATTCCTACCTGGCCAGTATAAACATGAATGTCTATTAATAGGAAGAACTGCTCGTTCTCAGAACTAGAGAACAGAGTTTGGGCAATGCTTCTACTTAAGATCTTTGGTCTTTCATTTTTGAAGCCCAGCATGTGGCTCAGTGGTGAAGCGCCAACCTATGAACCAGGAGGTCATGGTTCAATTTCCAGACAGAGCACATGCCTGGGTTGTGGGCTTGATCCCCAATGGTGATTATACAGGAGGCAGCCGATCAGTGATTCTCTCTCATCACTAATGTTTCTCTCTCTCTTTCTCCCTCTCCCTTCCCTTCTAAAATCAATAAAAATATATTTACAAAAATAAAATAAAATGTACATATGACTATACTTAGACACACACACACACACACACAGATATATGCACAAACACTGTTGAACAGAACTTTAGAAGCTTATGTACTTACCGGCGCTTTCGCAGTCCTCACCACCCACAAATCCTTCCCTTCCCCATCCCACCATGTAAGATCCTGCCTGATGTGCTTCAAGTGCACCACCTCCCTGAAGCCTTTTTCTGAGTATCCCCTCCAACTATGTAGGATTTCAGTGTCCGCCTTCAACCCCACGGCAGCTCCCTGGAGCATTCTGATAACACTTTCTGGGTCCCTTCACATCGTCTTTATATTACTACGGTGACTTATCCATCTTACCTCTACCACCTGACAGTTTCTTGATTTTATTTTTTTTATCCGCTGAAGCAATAACACTTCGCCTTGAGCCTACCAGGGACTCAGCAGAAAAGACACCAAGGAAAGGCATTAGTCAAGTGTGCTGGGTCTAGTGGGCTCGGTTCATTAATGCCTACTACTAACTTGGAGAAAAGGCTGAAAAAGATATCGAATCAGCATCCACTTACAAACATACTATACATTTATTTCCTTTAGCCTGCAGTATCATGTGACTAACTCATTAATGGTTTGAATTTTATACCTTAGAAACCACCCTTTTACATATCTTTGTGTTATCACCCCAAATTCTGATGGGCTCCTTAATGCTAGGAATCCATCGGGGACTAAAGGTCAAAGAAGATGCCAAGAGAATATGCAAGTTTCCAAAGCACAAGGACTTCCCAAACCCTTGCAAGTCCAAGGGTGTTACAATGTGCAAAGAGCAGAAATGACCAGATGGACTGGCCTCTCACATTTCCTTAATGGAGGTAGCTGCATGGTGAGGTGGCTATCAGGAACCACTCGGCCCACTACCAATGGGAAAGGAAGCAGCAGCAAAGTACAGCTGTGGGAGGGGCTTCTGGAGGAAGCGTGGAACAGCACCCCATAAAAACAACCACACACCAGCACATCTGCATGGGCTACAAATCAGGCAGGGGCTCATTTCCTTACGACATCCCTCCCTCTTCTTGTCCTTGAGACCAGAATGCCTGGGTTTTACATGCTCAGATCTATTCACAGTTTGCTGTTTTAAGCTGCCTCGGCAGTTGTAATTATATATTCTGCTCATCCTGCTTTATGTGGGAAGAAAGAAGAATCATAGACCAGGGCTAAAGATCAGGGAGATTTGTGAAACAGTCAAAATTCACAGATTAGCTTTATGTAAAAAATACCTAACTCTCTTTGGCTGCCTTTGTGGGTAATGAATACTGCTCTTCCATGCTTCTCTAGGACTTGCAAATTGGAACAGACTCAGTAGATTCAAGGATCAGCCTTTCTGTGGCCAATGCAGAGGCATCACCTGCACCTGAGGCAGGGAGTGGGGAGGAGGCAGCAGGGACTGCCAGCCCTAGAAACCCTGCCTGGTGGCCCAGTGACCAGAACTCTGCCCAGATCCAGGTCTGTTAGGGGAACTTATGCTCAGGAATACCAGGTACACGTGGCTCTCCATCTGTTTCTGAGGAGCACGGCTCTGCAGCTGAAGCAGGGAGCCCCCAGACCCCACCCCTGGTAGTACAGCTGGCATTGCCTGTGACAGAGGCACCCAGAGCTTCACGGTGACACTATATGAGCCTTTATCAGGGAAGTCCGAGTCCACTTTATCTGATGTCTTCTTCACCTGTCTGCAACCACGTGACTGACGGCGGCTATGAGAAAACCAGATCCTCCTCTTCCGCGGGCATTTGTTATCCACACATCATCTAGGAATCTCCTCCGAGCAGGGCACTATCACTTAAATCATTTTGCTGTCCTCACACCCAGTGAAAGTTGGTGGCAATCCCAATTTCCAGAGACTGGTAGAGAGAGGGAGAGAGGTTAAGCAGCATATTCCATAGGGCTATGCAGGATGAGGCAGGGCTGGGAAGAGAAGCCGTGAGAGCTAGGCCCTCCCTTCCCAGAGCAACCTCCACAGCACAATCTCTCTTTCTCTGGCCCAGTTTCATGGACTGCTCATTACATACCTCAAGAAAAATTCTTCCTTTATAGCCACCTACATCCTTATCAGCCACACAGTCAGCAAAATCACTACAAGTATAATGAAATGTGTCTGCATGAAAAAGATATCTTCGTTTGTTTATTTCATCCGACTCTACAGCCTCAGAGACAGAACTGGAAACATCTAGGAAACACCTTGACCTTCCTGATTTGGCATTCCCAAGACGCTCCCTAGTCCCTAGTGCAAGGTCTGATAAGGGCTGCCAAGAGCAGTGGTGTTTTCTTTATGTTTGAGCTCCAGCCCCTCCCCCATTCATTCCCCATCATTCTCTCTGGACCTTCCTCTTCTGCCTTCTCAGTCACCTTCACTCTTTTATGGGCCTCCCTGTAACTGTGGCCCCACCAGAGTCTCCTAGATTCAATTTCTCTTTGTCCCTCTCCTCTTCTTCAAGGAATAAGCAGTCACTGGTGAAGCAGGAAAGAAGGCGGGAGACCGCCTGAGAGTGGCAAGGTGCTCCAGACGCGTTTTACAGATATTCTCGCAGAGATGGCAGAGGGCCAGACTTACCCTCTCTCACCAAGGAGGCCTCCTACAGGCAGAAAAGTGCATGGCTCATGCCTCCACAAGGGTGGGAAGTCCCCCTGGCGGGCACCTGCTGGGTGCTGGGCAGCACGCATGACGCTCTTCCTGGGGTCACTCAGTCCTCATCAAAACCCTGGGAGGTGGGCTCTGTTACCCTCTGGTTACAGGTGAGGAAACGGAGCCCCATAAATTTAATATACCTCTTCAGCCCAATGCCAGGTGTGTCATACTCCAAAATTGTTGGCTTTTTTTTCTGTCTTCATATCATATCATGAAAGTGTCCTTGGTTTAACCAGACAGAAAGCACAAATATGGAACTGTCTGGAACATGAAAAGGACTCCTGGCAACCCACCTTTCGGAGCCAGGCAGCAAATTAAACTGCGAACAGAGCTGCAGGGGGCGGGGCCAGCGCTGGCAGCAGGGAGACTTCTCAAGCCTGTCATCATTTCAGCGGTCATACACGGCCTCCCCCAAATGGGCTGCACGGGAGACACGCGTGGGAAGGCAGACCTTGCTACCATACAGAATGTGTTTCTGTGTTTTAAGTATACATTTTATGAAATGTCACTCAGAAACCAACACAAACGTACTGTCCTTCTCTTTTCTCACTTAGAATCACCTCACTTCGGCATTGGCCAGACCTCTGACATCCAACCCCATTTCACAAGCGAGAGAACGAGGCAGCCCAGAGAGGCGCAGGAATCACACCGCCGGCTGCGTGGCCGTGCAGCTGTCGGGGAGCCGGTCTCAGGACTCCAGAACGAGCACTCACGTCTGTCTCCTGTGGTGCTGGCTCACATCTCTCCTCACAGCTCCCCCACCAATGAAAACACTACATCAGCATACGGAGCAGAGAAAGACGGGGCCTCTGCTGCAATAACGATGCTGGCGCTGGACTGGGGTTTATTTCCTCCCGACCTGAGTATAAACAGCGTCTTGTCACTTTATAGCATTCTTCCACTGCAAACCTTCTTGTGAAATTGAACATGATCCCTAGGAATAAAATATTCAATTAATTAAACTCTCAATTTGCCAAGAAAAACTCTCCAATTCAGAGTAAAGGCCTCTATAAATTTCTAGAATTTCTAGTTAATATGCAGCATTAGATATTTCCCAGGCCAAATTCCTCTCCCGCCCTCCATCACCAAACCTGCTCCTCCTTCTCTGTGTTGACCTCTCTGGATCCCATCCTCCCCTGTCATCCTGTCATCACGAATCCTCCTCTTGGCCTGGATGGCCACTCATTCCCCCAGCTCTGCTGTCTTCTTACCTGTGCGTCTCCTGTTCTCGTGTCCATTGGATTCTGTCATGCCCTCGCTTTGCAGGTAGCAGAAGGCTGTTTTGTGAAAGACAACTTTCCAGAGAACCAGAGAACACTCCCAAAGCAGGTCTGCGCTCCATCCTCTCTGCAGAGGGTAGTGAGCTTTGCCATTGTGTTGTTTGACCCACCAGGTTATTTCCAAACTTGAATTTTAAAAACTAATTTGCAGAAACTTTTAAATTTCAAGCGTGATAAAAAATGACACCGTGTCTTGAGAAAAGTTTGTCTTTGCCCCCCCCCCCC
>PVJC01019708.1:0-17068 GCA_004026665.1 Murina feae | reverse complement strand
TGACATCAAACAAGCTCCTTCCACATATGACGGGGAGCAGGCGCTGCCAGCAAACAGCCTCTCGCCTCTGGTGCCCTGAAGAGGCGGCAGCTATTCCCTCCCACTAAGCAGTCCTGCTCCTACAGAGGAGGGGCCACGGGAGCCCAGAGTCTCCTGTCTTGGGGTATGTTTCTGTCTCCCTCTATCTGTTCATCACCTAAGGCCTTCAGGACAAAGGAGGGCAGGTGTGCTAGTCTAATCTAGAAAATGCTCCCCAATGCAGCAAAGGGCAGGCTGAAGCTAAACACACACCCTTCCTTACCCCCAAACAGCCCTCCTCCAGGCTCCATGTCTCACCTTCCCTCAGTCTCAGACCTGACACCTCAATGTCATCATGAACCTCGCTCCTTCCACTACCTTCCCCCCCCCTCGCCCCCCACCACCCGCCAAGTTCTCATGTTTCCCCACTTCTCCATGCCCTGTCTGCCTTCCCCTTGTCCAGCCCCTCCTCTGGCCTGTCCTTCCTGCTCCTTCCACTTAGGTGCCTTCATGGCACATCTTCCCAAAGCACATCACCACCTGCGCCTAGAACTGAGTTTAACAAGTGTTTTCCGGCCGCCCTCACCTTGTCACTCTGATGAGGAACGTGCAATGCTTCCCGACTACTCATGGTCAGAGTCTGCACTGCCTGCCTGCCTCCAGGCCTCTGCTCACCTGCTTGCCTTGACCTCCTGGGTCCTTCCCACCACCATCAGCTACAAAACACCACCAGTCTCGCACCCAAGGCCTTCCATGACTCTGTGGCCAGATGCCAGCTCCCACTCATGGGCTCCCTCTGTCACTTGGAAGCCTTCTTATGCCATCTGGCATGTTTTGCTCCAGGGACAACGATCACTATACACATCTCACTACACAGTCCTAGGTGATGGGTGAGCTCTTCCCTCGCTTGGCCAAATCAGCCTGCATTTACCCAGTATCCACGGCATGTGAGGCACCAACTCAGCGACTCAGGACACGGTGGGAAATAACACACCTGTCTCACAAAACTGACATTCGGGGAGAAAAAGATGGCAGACAAGCCAACACAAACAAATCCCAGACAGATCGTGAGAGCTGCCAGGATAGGAAGGAACAGGGGGCTGTGACGGAGAGTGTGGGGACGGAGGAGAGTGCCAGAGCCGGAGGTGTCCAGCCTGAGACGGCACACGCCTGACATGCTCCGGGGAAAGGAGTGGAAGAAGGGCCGTGTGGCTGCAGGGTTGGAAGCACGGGGAAGAAGGAGCTGGAAGTTAGGCAAAGACCAGAACAGGTAAGGGCCGCCGAGGCCATGGTCAGAACTTTATATTATATGGTGGGAATGGAAAGTAGGTAAAAGTGTCTGAAAGGCAAAGTGGCAATAAAGATCAAAACCTTCAAACTCCACATGCTCTTTGAACCACTTCCAGGAATACATCCAATGAAACGGAGGCGAGTGTGGACAGCTCTCGTTCAGGGGAGCTGTGTGTTGTTATGACAACGGTGGAAACAAGGGGATTGGCTAAGTGAACTATGGTACATCTATCTAGAGGCATGTAAAACAGCCTTTTAAAATGATCTTGTGGAGTAATTAATAACATGAGAATGCTTCACAAAGGCCACAAAGCAATATATAAAAGCAAAGGAATTATACTAAGTAGTATATAATTTTTATAGAGGAAAAACTACAGGCATGCAGCTAAAAGCCTGCTGTGACATATTCACAATGTGTGTGTTTTCCTGCATGGTGAAATTAAGGAATACCTTTTCCCCCCATTTTTCTTTTCTTTCTCTTTTTATTGTTAGAGTGTAGTTCATAAATATACTATATATGCTTCTGTAACAAGAAAAAAGGTTTTAGGAACCCTGTGAGTAACGAGAATGTATGGCAGTTGTATATCTCATGAGGTCACAAAAATAAACCAAGGCTGCCAATCAGGAGGTGGCGGCACAATCTCCTGTCTTTTTAGGGGATGTTTAAAGCAAAACAAGCCATAAAAACTCCCTGGAACTCGGGGCAGAAAGTGTGTCATTCCTTGCTTGCTTATCCTCTGACTCAGCGCTGACAGGCCCCTCTGATCCCTGCTCTGAGGAGGAGGGCGATGCGGACGCCTCACCCAGAATCTCCCAGCCCAGGGGGAGCGGGTGGGGGCGGGTTGAAATTCTGACCCAGATCTTCTAGGGGAAATATCCTTTCTTGATTCCTCTTTAGACTCTCTACAAGGGAGACCAACAATCTCACTTCTATTAACTTACTTAAGTTCTTGTCTATTTCTTTTACATAAGATTTGCTGCTTGAGACTTAAACACGCTTTTGTGTTCAAGCATTCCTCCCAAACAGGTTTGAGAATTTCATAAACTGTCCAGACGAGTCACAACAGGTCTGGAGCATTTAGATCCTGGCTTACACATGCCCACGTTGAAAAAGCTCACCATGGAGGCCCATTCAGTCAATTCGCTGCCCTGCTCCACTGGGTCACCGAGGTGGTTTGGTTCCAAGTCCTGTTTGGCAATCTCCTAAGCTCAGAACTCAAAGGCCCTTCAAAGAGCACAGATTGAAAGTGATTTGCTAGCAGGACCCCACACACTTCTTTTAGTTCTGTTTTTAACAATCCCCTGGAAACTGCAGAGCTCAGAAAAACATATACACAGGACTACACAGCGAAACAGAAACTTTTTGACTGTGGAAGCCTTTACATTTTTAAGACAATTGAAGTCAGAATTTGAGGACACTGGCAACTACAATCCAGGGCCACTGCTTTCCCACACTCATTCAACACATATCTACCGAGGCCTTACTATGCCCAGTGGGTAGCCCCTAGGACTCATAAACCAGGGGGCCGGAGGAGATATGCGATGTATTAGGACAGCAGGGTTGGAGTATGAAAGGTGGAAGGCAGACAGTTCCACAGTTTGAGAACAGGTTATTAAAAACACTATAAGCCCTGTTTAAATATTAGACCTTAACAAAACTCCAACAAGGCATCTTAACCAGTGGATGACTGTCAGGTAGATGTAAAGACCAATTAGCAGCACAGAGTCAGCTGCCATGGGGTGGGAATAGGGACCATGTGGCATGTGAACTGCCCGTGGAGTAATCTAGGTAAGAAATGACGGCAGTGTCCTGGTCTTAGTTGCTGGCAGTAAACTGTGACAAGCAAAACACAGGTTCTGCAGCCATTTCCTGGGCAAACTGATAATACTGGCAATTGATAGGGCACAGGGGTGAAGTAGAGGAAGAAGCCTCCCAGGTTTCATTTACTGAGGGGAAGACAGGAAGAGAAGGTGAGCTCAGCTTCTTGAATTTGAGTTGCCTATGAGATATCCAGGTACCGATGAACACTTTACAGCTGGACATCCAGGGCTGGAACTTAGACACGAGGTCAGACTGGAAACATACATTTGGAGCACATAGCCATGTGACAATGTGAAGCCCTGGGAATGGACAGGATCACCAAGGGAGAGAGAGGAGTGGATAACCCAGAGTCCTAAGAAATACCAATATTTAAGAGAGGGACAAAGAAGAGGAAAGTGATTGAGAAGGAGCAGAGAGAAGAGGAAGAAGAAAATAAGGAGAGTGGACTAGGAAGGAAGCATCCATAGATAGAAATAGGAGCAGTGTGGACTGGCACTGAGCAGGCCAGAGAGGACTGACAGGTGTCCACCCAGCGATCACTAAAATGCTGGATGCTGCTCTCCTTCTTCCCCATCCTCATAGAGTCACCTGTGCACAGTCAGTGGCCAAGAGGGGGCGGCTGAGTAAGAGACTAGGTTCTGTGATCAGCTTAGCAGCAGATCCTGGGTATGGCAGCATGATCTGCTCAGGGGCTGAAAAAGGGACCAAAGGCCACAGAAGTGACACAATGCAGGTTCTGGGATCAGGCCCTCTGTCACTCAGTCAAAAGTATTTATTGGTCATCTATGATGGATGGCTTGTTTACAGTGCAGGGGACAGGGCGGGGACAAAGTTCTAGCAAAGCAGCCAGGAAAACAGGATGTCCAACAGAGATAAAGGCCATGGGAGAGTGGGAGGGAATCAACCAGAATAAAAGGGGTAGGGATAGTGGGAGGGAATCAACCAGAAGAAGGAGCATTTTGGAGAGGTCTCCTCCTGGGGTAACATCTGAGCAGAAAGCTAAAAAGAGTGAGGGAGACAGCCAAAGAGCATGCTAGGGCAAGGGCCTTTCAGTCGGAGGGAAGGGTGGGTGCCAAGGCTCTGGGGTAGGAACAAGGTTGGGAAATTTCAGGGACACCTAGTCGGTGTGGTTTAATAGGAGTGGGGAATGCTGGAGGTGTAAGAGATGAAGTTGGAGAGCTGGGCAAGAGGGTCTTAGCTCGTGGTAAGAAAGGCAGACTTTATTCATTGTGATGGGAAGGCACAGGAGGGTTTAAAGCAAGGGAATGACAGGGTCTGGGGGTTTTACAGGAGCACTCTGACTACAGGAGAGGTGATGAGGGGGAGAGGCAGGAACACTGGGGAAGTCGACGATTGTTGAGAAGAGAAATGGTGGCCGTAGTAGTGCTGAGGTGTGAGGTGCACATATTTGGAAGGATAAGAGAGAAGACTTGCAGTTGGATTAGCTGTGAAGTGCCAGGGAAGAGAACTCAAGGTGCTGCCTAGACTTGCAGCTGAGAGTTATATGTATAAAGGGTAGGATGAGAAAAGCAGGCCCCGGGGAGGAGTAGGCTGGGAGGGCAAGGTGGAAACTGAGATGCCTATTCCTATAGGAAATGTAAAACAGATAACAGAACAGTCAAGTCAGGAGCTTGGAAAATATGTTTTACATACTTTTATTTGGGAGTCACTCGTTCGTATTTGGTATTTATTCCATGGGCCGAGATGAATTCACCTGGATTGTCAGTCCTGGCTGCACATTAGTAGTATACCCAGAAAACAGAAAACAATCCAAATAACATTTTAAAAACTGATGCCCATGAAGCTACTGTGATTCTGAACTGATTAAACTCGAATTAAAACTTAGCCCTTCTTTTAAGAGCCCGAGGCAGGTGAAGATCCACCGCCCAGAGAGTAGGAAAGAAAGGCCAGGACCGGGCCCCGGACACCTCAGTAGTAGAGACCAGGGAGTTATGGGTGTGGGAAAAGGGGGTGTGACGCCTGGAAGCCAAGCCAGGAAAGTGTGTGAGGAGGAGGGCAGGACGGAACCTGCAGAATGCCGCTGAGCCTGAGTGAGACGAGGATGGAAGACTCCACACGTTTGTTAAACTGAAGGTCTCTATGGCTTGAGCAGAAACAATTTTGGAGGAGTGGAGGGATGAGCAAGGGCAGCAAGCGGGGGAGACCACAGGCAGGGACAACCCGTCTGAGGAGAGAAGCAGGGCCAGAGCTGGATGCCTCCTTTGGATTGTAGAATTTTGTTTTCCAGTTGCTTTTTAAGATGGGTAATAAAAAAGGCATGTTTTCATGCTGAAGAGGATGTTCCTAATCTGGAGAAAGATACTAATGTTGTAATAGAGGGGATATAATTGCAGGAGCACTTGCAGAAACTGGAAAGAAACAGCCATTAGGGATACTGAACTGATGAATCTGAAATTCCCCTTCAAATGTCAGGTATCTTCACCTTTCAGGGGATGTAATATGTCCTAAAAATCACAGAATGGCTATATTGGCATGCAACTTAGTCCAATGTCTAGTTCAATGTCTAATGTCCATATAATCTAGCATTTTCAACCTTTTTATATCGCATGGCATACATAAGCTAACTACTAAAATTCTGCAGCACACACACAAAAAATCCTATATAATAAAAGGCTAATATGCAAATAGAGCAAATGGCGGAACCACCAAACAACTGGTCGCTATGACATACGCTGACCACCAGGGGGCGTGCGTGGAACATGGTGGGCATTGGCAGTAGGTAGCAGAGTGCAGAACGTGGTGGGTGTCAGTCACGGTGGGATGGTGAAGCAGGTGAGCAGGGGTGCCAGACCAAGGTGGGGTGCTGGTTGCTGTCATCAGGGTGAGCCTCTGGTGGTTACTGAAAATTCTTTGCTCCCATGAGCTGCAGTCCTGCCCAGCACTCGCACCCACGGCTGGCACACGGTGCTGGCCCCAATCACATCGGTGCTGTCAGCGGGTGCGAGGAGCTACTGCCGGTCCCGGTTGCCCCTGAGGATTTCTCCACCTCCTCCTGTTCCTGAGGGGTCATAGGGACAACAGCCACCACTTGCATCTGCTGACGGCACCGCCCCACTCACACCCACTGTTGGTGCTGGCCCCAATCACTCTGCGCCGTCAGCAGATGTGAGCGGGGCTGGCACCATCAGCACATGGAAGCTGTGGCAGTGGAAGCGGGGCTGCTGGCAGACAGGGGATCTGGGGCCATGGTGGGAGGGGCTGGGCAGGGGTGCAGAGAATGGGCCAAGACCCGACCCTATGTCCACCACAGCCTCGCAGTCCACAGTTCCTTTCAAGGTGTATGAATTCGTGCATTGGGCCTCTAGTATTATATATTTTGCCATCTGACAAAAAAATAGGTATAATTTTGACTCATTCACACCAGACAGCCATAGTGTTGCTGTTATTTTTTAATTTGACAATCTAAGTAAAAAGAGGTCAGTGTCCCTGACTAAATAGTCAGATATTGCATGTTTTAAACATTCTTGAGTCACACCAGTTGAAAATCATTAATCTAATCCAATGTCTACTTCCAGTCCAGTGTGGGAATCCCCTGTGCCCAATCCCATTTGTGTTCTTATTGACAACCTATACTGGAAGGGAATTCCTATAGCTCATCACTCTCTCCATCTTTCCCCTTTTATTTCAACAAGTGTCTCAGTTCGAAGAAACATTTCTTGAACTGAGCCAGAACCTGTTTTCCTGTATTTCACTGGTTCTGTGCCTACAGGATACACAGAATGCATCTAATCCCTCTTTCATGTCTTTTAAACATTTGGAAAACAATTATCTCTTGCCCCACCCTGTTATTCCAGAACTCCCCAAGCCAAACAAGTTCTTTTTACATGTATGGACAAACTGGTCCCGATCCAAGGAAATATCTACACAGGGGCTACCAATTCACCTAGCTGTTCTTTAGTATAATGAAGGTGTAAACAAACATTCTGGAATAAAGTTACATACATATAGATGAACTCCCCAAATGCTGCCCTTCCAAGAAACCAGAATGGTTCCTGGTTATTTCTACTTCAAAGTTTAGGCTTGATTCATTCAATCCTTACGTACCAATTTAATCATTTTCTCCTCATCCTGTCCCCCAGTCCCAACAGAGAACAACTCCCCCCCCCCCTCAACACACACACACACACACACATTCACACTCAGACTGCAAGAAATATTTGACCATTTATTATTAAGGCCACCTTGTAATGGTTCTCATGACAATCAAAATTTTAGGAAAGAGCCTCTACACCATAAACTAGATTACTTTTCTGCAAAATTCGTGCAACAAAACTCCAAAGTCGGAAGCAAAACCTAAATGTTTACCTATTGGAAGAAAACTATTTTAATTGTAATTATAAATCAAATTAAAAGCACAGCTACAAAACTCAGACGTAGATGGAAATTAAATTACCCCTTGGATTATGGAGTCACTACTAAAATTCAATGAAGAAACAAGATATGTTATTCCAACACAGACGTTTGGAGTGTTCATGCCAAATATTACATGAGCTGTTACTCGTCTCGTCTTAATTTAAAACATTCCAACCACTAGGTGTATAAGGCACCCAGCATGCAAGAGTATTGGCTTAGTGCCTCAAACCACACTCAAACAGGCTAAAATAGTTTTCAAAACTATTATAGTAACTAATGCAAAATGCACATTAATGTATTTTGTATACTGAATAAATAAACTGAAATGTATACTGAATATATAAACTTCATTACATTGGAGTTAAAGAACTCATGCAATAGCGGGGTGGGGGGGGGAGAGGGAAGGAAAAAAACGGAAAAAACTATTACAGGCATAACTCCACATTCATATACATGAATTTAATTCTAATACAAAAGCTTGATGTAGAGCATTAAAAGTACCATTTGAAATCTATTTCAATCCCTTTAAAGAGATAAATTTTTTAAACACAGAATTGGCGATCAACCACCTGCATAAGATCAATGAATGAGAGCAAATTCAAAAGCTATAACTACCCACTTTCATCAGTGTTTGAAAACAAAAACATTTTTAGTACATCTAATATGTTACATTAAATTTATATTTAATATTACAATTTGCCACCTCAATTAAACACCTTAAATTTGACAGTGTACCTGGAGAAAGACAAGTTATTTATGGCAAAGATCTTTTATGTGTGTTGCACTAGAAAACTGGGTGGGGAGAGAGAAAGTTCATAACATAAATTATACAATATAATAAATATAGATTCCAGTGCACCTGCTATAAAAGTATTTCTGAATGTCTCAAAATTAAAGAAAACTGTACCACACAAAGATTAAAAATGCCTTTCCTCGCCTCCTCTTATCCAATCAAAAGGAAAGAAGAGAAAGAACTCTGTACACCACACAAAATCAGATTTCTTACAGCACATGTAAAACACTTTGAAATGTACTCTCTAATTTTAGGAAACTTTACATAAGAAAATAAGCAACTCAGAAACTTGATTTTAAATTATTTAACGTGGCTAATTTCTACGGGTTTAATTTTCCGAACTTCAGTCGTCTTCCAGGCCATTCAAGCGCAGTAACTTATGGACCCACAGGAAGAGATCCTGCCCGAAAAGAATGAGAGCCAGGAGGTACACCAGCTACAAGACAGACCAGGACCACCGGGAGGGCAGGAGAGAGAAGGCTCAAAGGGTAGAGGCATTTGCTGAGCCACTTCCCTCTCATCTTGCTGGGAGGCCAAAAATGTAAACTTCTGCATGCCATGCTTTCCTCACGGTGGGCATCCCTTTCCGCGCTGGCACACCTCATTTCTGCAGCCTGATTATTCTAGACCATTGCTTCTCCGCCAAGAACTGCTGACCCTTTGAGCCCCATCATTAGGTATGTTATGGCGAAGCAGGCTGTGCACAGGCAGGTGTTCAACATCTCTGGCTTCTACCCACTAGATGCCAGTAGCACCCCATGCATCTAGTTGTGACGACCAAAAATGTCTCCAAATATTGCCAAATGTCCCCCGGGACCAGACTGCCACAGGTTGAAAGCTCCTGTTCAAGAACACTGGTTCCCTGAGGAGTTTTTTAAATATTGATTCCAAGTCTGACCCCCGGAGACTTCGACTTAATTCTTTTGGGCTAGGTTTTTTAAGCCAGAAGATTCTCACGTGCAGCAAGTGTGAGCCTCTCCCCTAGGGTATATCGATGAAATCAAGTAAGTCATTGAACCAAGAAGACACAACTCAAACATGCTGCATTCCCCCAAAGTAGAATATTCCTTATCTTGGGCTCTGGAATCTATACGATTACAGTGAACAGGAAAAAAGCAGAGGCCACGGGTAATGGTGAACCATAGCTCTGACCAGCAAACTCTTTTCCCCGCTTTTGGCTGCACAGGAACCAGAGCATTAGGACTTACTTGAATCTTACCGCTGTGTGGTTTCCCAGAGAGGAAACACAGAACTCTTCCCTCACAGGGTGAAAATGCCAGCTCTACAACCAAGACAACTTTGGAGCTGCTGTTTCTACTGAGCGCCACGAAACTGGCCTTGGACAGAAGCTGAGCTCATTACAAACAACAAACTAACAAGCTGTGGGCAGGGGGACACCCAGAGACCCACACGGGAAAGGAAATCAAGCCCTTCTCGGGGGGGTGCATCCTCACTGTAGATGACATTACCAGGGGCCTACCTGGAGTTGACAGCAAAGCTTGATACCTGTACACAAGCTCATGGCCATGAGCAGCCGATACTCTTCCTTCCAGCCCTTTACATCTCAGTGCCCCTTCCAGCTTCCTCAGTCTGTTCAGCAACACAGGGCCAATGACCTGCGGAGAATGACCTGACACTGTCCCCAAGAGCACTGTTCCCCTAGGTTAGCAGTTCTCAACCTGTGGGTTGTGACCCCTTTGGCGGTCAAACGATCCTTTCCCAGGGGTCGCCTAAGACCATCCTGCATGTCAGATATTTACATTACGATTCATAACAGTAGCGACATTACAGTTATGAAGTAGCAATGAAAATAATTTCATGGTTGGGTCACAACATAAGGAACTGTATTTAAGGGTCAGCAGATTGAGAGCCACTGCCCTAAGTGCTAGTCACTGGCTATGGCTTCCCCATCAACCACATGCCAGCCTACTGGTTATGCTAACAGATTGACGGCTGCTTCTTTAATTAGAATAAAAGCAAGTAGACACACATGCATTCACGCAGGAGGTGCTTCTCCTGGTTCAGGAACAATTACAATCAGGAACTTGTACTGAGTTGTACGACGCTGTGTTTTGCTAAGCTACATGCATGCATTCTTTCACTGGCTCCTGACAGCACAGTGAGGGAGATGCATTACTGTCCTCATTGGAAAGACAAGGTTATTGAGCCTTAGGACTTTAAGAATCCTATCTAAGGCAAAACCAGAACTTGGACCCATTTCTCTCTGACACAAAAGTCCATGCTCTTAACCATCATGCAACGTGGCCTCCCTCGTTCTGCGAGAATCCAGATCAGTGACTTGAACTCCACCCACTGTGAATGTGAACTAGATGCATGAAGATGTTTCATGGCCTGAGGCCTGTCTCCCTAGACAGAGTATGTGCCCTTCGTAAGCACAAGGATCTTGTTATGGTTATAATAACGTGCCAACTAGAACCACCCATCGTGAGGTGCCAACTAGAACCACTAGAGGCCACTTCATAAGACACAATCTCAGAATTTAAAAGAAGCATCCAGGTCTCTGCAGATGAGCTTACCTACAGAAAATCCTGGACTCCACCAAAAGACTGTTGGAACTAATAAACAAGTAGTAAATTTGCAGGATACAAAATCAAAACACAAAAAGCAGTTGCGTTTCTGTACAAACAAGAAATAATCTGAAAAAGAAATTTAAAAATATTCCATTTAAATTGTATCAAAAATGATAAAATATTTAGGGATAAACTGAACCAAGAAGGTGAAGGACCTGTATACTGAAAACTAGAAGACATTTATGAAAGACATGGAAGATGACACAAATGGAAGAATACTGGGTGTTCAGTGGATCGAGAGCATCAACATTGTTAAAATGTCCATACTTCCCAAAGCTATCTAAAGTTCCACACAATCCCTATCAAGGTTCCAACGCCACTTTTTACAGAAATAGAAAAACAAAATCCTAAGCTTCATATGGAACTACCAACACTTCTAAGAAAACAAAGCTGGAGGCAGCACACTTCCTGATTTCAAACTATATGAAAAAGCTATAGTAATCAAAACACAGGATATTGTCATAAAAACAGACACATAAGCCAATGCGACAGAATTGAGGGCCCAGAAAAAAACCCATACATATATAGTCAACTAACATTTGACAAGAGAGCCAAGAATACTTAATAGGGAAAAGATACTTTCTGCGGTAAATGGTGTGGGAAAAACTGGATATTCATAAGCAAAAGAAAGAAAACAGATCCCTATTTTACACCAATCACATAAATTAACTCAAATGAATTAAGTACTTAAATGTAAGATTTGAAACCATAAAATTCCTGGAAGAAAACATGGGGCTGAAAAAGTTCCTCAACATTGGTCTTGGCAATGATTTTATGGATATGACACTAGAAATAAAAATTTTAAAAGCAAATGACATCAAACTATAAAGGTCTGCACAGCAAAAGAAATGACCAACAAAATGGAAAAGCAATCTATGAAATGAGAGAAAATTTTTGCAAACCATGTATCTGACTAGCAATTGGTATTCAAACTATGTAGGAACTCACACAACTCAATAGCAAAATAATAATAATAATAATAATAATAATAATAATAATCTGATTTTAAAATGGGCAAATGAATGGAATAGGCATTTTTTCTAAAAAGGATAGTTAAATGGCCAAAAGATTTAAGAAAAGGTGCTCAACATCACTAATCACTAGGAAAATTCAAACCACAACCGCAGCAGATACCACCTCACGGCTGCTTCCCCAAACCCCAAGTAAGCATGTTTACCCCTTGCCCCACTGTCCTCCCTCTTACTTAAACAAGATTATATTATATATGCTACTGTGGAGTTTAATAATATATTGTTAACATCTTTTAAAGTCAGTATATAGTTCTTTTTTCTTTCTGTCATGGTTCAACACTAGCCCATTGTGGGGCAGTACCCCAACTAAGTTATCTTAAATTAAATTAGGTTTGCTTAAGTTTGATGATCATTTAGGCTGTTTTCTATCACATATAATATACAATGCTTATCCTAAGAATACATCTGAGCATATACATTCTTGCATGTGTCCAATTATTACCTAAGAATAAATTCCTAGAAGTGGAATGTCTGGGTCAAAAGATAAATAGGTTTTATATTTTGATACATAAGTTGCCAGTTTGCAATCTTATCAGTAGTGTTTGAGACTGAGAATGCCTCTGTTTGCCCATTTCCCTCCAACCCTGGGCCTTATCAAACTCTGCCTATCAGCTAATAGGCATGACAAATGATATCCCCTCATAGCACACAGACCTGGTACAGCTCTGTAGTTGCCTAACATTTTCCCTCTATTAAACGTAAATGTTCCCACCGAAAATGTTCTAGTTAAGAATTCCATGTATGCTGATTCTGACCTACAATTACAAGGTTTTTAGCTAGTGCTATTTTCAATAGTCCATATCATGACACTAAATCTATTTTTCACAGCATTAAGAACCCAGAAAAAAAAGGAAAATAGAAAGGATGCAGAAGAAAGAGAATTCAAAGAGGGGAGGGGTGGTTCTTGAGGAGCATAGTGGAAACCGATGAAGAAACACTTTGCCCTGAGGAAGCCAGTTCTGGACAGGACAGGACGTGGCAATAACCTGGAGAAACAACAGAAGTAACATCCTGCTGAACCTCAGGAGGAACCCCGAGGGCTGTGGATAGTCAATTCCTCTGCTTAGCACCTGAACTCCACACTCCAGAGCTCTGCTCCTCCTTCCTGAGGGAACACCCACCGGGCTCTTCATCAGCACCTCATGCTAACTTTAATCCACTTTCTGATCAGCTTATTTCCCCGTACCATTAGTATAAAAGGGTTCATGCATCAGCTTCCTTATTTTCATTTTACCTTTCAAAATTCATGTTGCCATTTCCGCCTTTTGTTCCCTTCGAAATGAACATCAAATAAAGTTAGGAATATTTAAGCTTTAGAAATATGTTTGTTTTTTAAAAAACTCTTACATGCCCTAGTTGGTGTGGTTCAGTGGTTACAGTGCTGGCCCTTGAAACGAAGGATTGTGGGTTCAATTCCGGTCAACGGCATGTACCTGAGTTACAGGTTCCCTGCCCCATTTTGAGGTGTATGAGAGGCAATCCATTGATGGGGCTCTCTCACACTGATGTTTCTCTCTCTCTTCTCTTTCCTTCTCCTCCCTTTCACTCTCTAAAAAAAAAAAAAAAAAAATCAATGGAAAAAATATCCTCCAGTGAGGATTAACAACAACAACAAATTCTTATGTGGATTTTGGAGAATGGAGAAGGGGAGAAAAAGGAGAAGGAAGGGAAGGGGGAACCCCCATTTTCAAAGCATTTTCATCTGCCTTAAAGACTAGGCATTGGCCTTAACCAGGTTTGGCTCTCTCCTCTCTCCAAGCTTTTTGAGACCTCCCCTCCCTCCACCGCAGAGAGCAGCCCTCAGGTAATCCTCCAGGGGGGACCAGCTGCTTGGCCTACAGCCTTGGGCAGTGTCTCTGCTGGAGGGACTGTCCTGAGGGAGATTCCTTGCCCCTGGGCCCTTCCAGGATGGCTCCACAGACTTCCCCATGTCCGTACAGTGCCCACCAGAGACAGTGCCAGTCCCACTGCCCCCCAGCGGCATCTTATGTGTGGGGAGCCCACATTGGAGTGGAAGTAACACCTATTTCCTACCTCTGCAAAGCCATCTGAGTTCTAAGAGATACAGTCTCCCTCAGGGCAGTTAGTGATTTCTGTTGCTCTAAACTCCATCTTCTTAGGAAAGAAAAGCTCTCCCACAGAAGAAATCACAGGCTCACAGAGGAAGAGAAAAGAGCAGCTGCTACCTGAAATCCCACTATGTGCCAGGTGTTTCATTCAGGATAGCCCACAGAGGCCTCCCACAGTCCTGTGTGCCTGCTTCTATTTCTTCCCACTACCTCTGGGGAAACTTCGAAATTACTTCGGCTTAAAAGAAATGAAGTCACTTGACTGGCTGAGGCCTCACACTGGGAAGCATTAGAGCTGAAATCCAGGCAACCTGTGCCCTGGGCTCCTTGGGCCCGCACACAGTTCCTGTCACGCTAAGAACAGAACTTTCCTCACTGAAGCCCACCCCTCAGCAGCCCCATGTGGACTTCGGCTGTCGGAATGAACTGAGACTGGGTGCGGTGCCCCCTGTACTGCCACTGTGCTTCTCCCAGTCTGACACTGATGCTGCAGTCCCTGTAGAACTAGCTCTTACCTATTTCCTGTGCTGTTATCTTTCGTTAGTCTTATTTATTTTCTTTATTAAGGTATTACATATGTGTCCTTATCCCTCCATTGCCCCCCACCTCCCCACTCATGTCCTCACTCCCTGGTCTCTGTGTCCATTGGTTAGGCTTATATGCATGCATACAAGTCCTTTGGCTGATCTCTCCTCCTTCCACCCACCCTCCCTTGCCTTTTCATTAGTCTTAGAGCCATCTTGTTAACGTATCATTTAAACAACTGCTGAAAGGAACCGTTTTCTGAGCCCACTTTGGAGTGAACCACAACTGTCCTTGGTTACCAAGTCTCACCGCCCCCCCCCCCCCCCCCCCCCCCCCCCCCCCCCCCCCCCCCCCCCCCATGCCACCCCCGTCCCTGTCCCTGAGCTTTCATCAGATTCTCAGAATGGTCCAAAAGCAAAAAAAGTTGAGAACTACTGAGGACTCTTCCACAAAGTATTTTTTTCATTGAAGAAATAAAGAAAAAAAAATATGCTTCTAAATACAGCCCTCTGAGTGTCTTGCATGGCCGTGTGTCCATTCAGAGACGCAGAGGCACCCACACATGAAGTGGGTGCATTTCATCTTGGTCCAATGAGATGACTACTTGCCACCCAGGGTGAGGAAGTCGAATGCTAATGCATGTTGCCGACTTTTACTGCAGAGGAAGGAAGCTGTGGTGTGAGCAGGGGAGGAAAGTGCAGAAAAGGACTTTGATCTTTGTATTTCACAAAAAGCAACTGAAAATGTAAAATAACTGTCTCCATCGATACCAGTTGACAGTTAACAAGAACGGTTGAACAACTGTATCACCCACGTGCACGCTGCTTTTGCTTTTCCACACACGGGATTGGGACATGATAGATGATGACCGAAGAGAAAAGGAGTCGACTTGCCTGGGGCACGGCGGGCACCCGGGCTCAGACGCCCTGCCGGCGCGCTATTAGAACCGTCTGAGGAAAGGCCAAAAAAGCTAAGACGGCCAAGAATATTTATTAGGTGCCGACTGTCTCAGACCCACTCCCAAGGCAGTCCCTGATGTAATGGAAGCCCTTCGGTGCCAAGAGGCAGGCGCGCACAGCCTGCGTGAAGTGCTGCACACCAGCTGGGACACCGAAGCAGGAACGTGGGGGGAGAGCGGTGGTTTAATTTCTAACCTAATTAAACAGGAGAAACAGATGTGAGGGCCCAGACCTGCCAACCTCAGGCCCCTGGGAAATGACGCAGATGGCCCTCAGCGCGGTCACAGGGGGAAGACTGGGGACGTCCGTGGGACAGCGATGCACCATTGGCGGGAAGGCTGTCCCTTCCTGACCCCGTGTGCCTCCAGCTCTGCCATCTTCACTTCATAATGTTCTTTTAGACCAATTCTCAGTTGGGCAAGTAGCACACAACCCCATGTATTGAGCCATAAGAAACTTCCTTCTCTGTAAATGAAGGGGGTTGGAAACAGCTTCTAAATTCTGCCATCCTAAGGGACACGGCTTTAGTATTTCTCAAGGTGCTGCTTGGGACTTGGTTTTTCCGTGAAACAGGGCTCTTGAGTAAATGGAGGTTTGCTTTCAAATGGCATGTGCAGACTCTAACGCAGAGTAGTAGCTGCTGATAAACTCTGTCTGCAAAATACTGGCTGGTTTCCAAGATTGCTTTGATGGGAAAATAATAGAACTATATTTTCATCATTAAATTAGATAAGGATACTTTCCAGATAAGGCTTATACACACACTTACTAAAATACACTGTATTTTGTATTTCCTCAATTCCAAAATGCCATCGATCATAAGACACACAATTTTACAGCAGGGGTTTCAGGGGAGGGCTATGACATTATCTGAATACACCCCAAGTGAGAATTCTTTAAAAAATGAAAACTATGCATCTTAGAATCGAAAGACTGTGGTATGAATGGGTAAGTATAGATGCTTAGCCAAATGTATCTGTGTACCTTTCCAGAAACTTCCTCTGCTAGGGATCCTGGAAGAAGCCATTCATCTGTCTGCTTGGTTCCTTCCTAACACTAAACGTGCACTCAAAAATGTACTGTATGCCTCGGCTGGTGTGTTCAGTGGTTAGAGTGTCAGTCCATGCACTGAAGAGTCTCTGGTTTGATTTCTGCTCAAAGGCAGATACCTGGGGTGCAGGTTTGATCCTCTGCTCCCCTGGTGGCTGGGTGTGCAGGAGGCAACCAATGGATGTGGATCTCTCACATCAATGTGTCTCTCTCTCCCCCCTCCCTTCCACTCTCTTTAAAAATCAATGGAAAAAAATATCCTCAGATGAGGATTAACAGCAAAAAAATACTGTGTGCACAATTTGTGACCAGCAATTCCAATTCTAGAAACCTGTCTTATACATGTAACTAGAGGCCCGGTGCACAAAAATTTGTGCACTGGGGGGGTAGGGGTGGGGGTCCCTCAGCCTGGCCTGTGCCCTCGGTGAGGGGCTGAGAGCCATTAGTGCAGGCCTGGATGTTTCCCACTGGAGGGCCCACGATTGCACACGCCTGGTGGGCCCACACAGCTGAGGGGACACACCTAGCACAGAGTTGGGTGGCAAG
>PVJC01019707.1:0-29931 GCA_004026665.1 Murina feae | reverse complement strand
ACACACACACAAAAAACAATGGAATATATATGGAATGAGCTCCTCAGATGGTTAGTATACTTTATCATTCCATTTTTATGACTTTGAGAAAGGCAAAACAATAGGCACATATTAAAAAATCTGTGTTGCCTGGGGGGTGTTAGTGGGGATTGACCACGGAGGGACATAAGGGAACTTTTTAGAGTGATGGAAATGTTCTATATTTTGGTTGTCAGATTCATAGAACCATAGTTTTACTGGAGAGAGATTATATCTCAAAACTGACATTTGCTATGAACCTTTTAAAAATTAATTAATTTAGGAAGTATGATAAAGTTAACATATAAAATGATTTATTCAGGCAGAGGATATTGAATGGATGCTAAAATCAAGATGTGAAATGCTATTGTGGAACAGTATATTAAAATGACCCCCATAGATTATTGCTAATCTTTATACATTGAAGAGATCAATGCTGTCACCAGTTTAACCCAGTGATCCGTCAGATTTTTTATTGCTGACTAGGCAAGAACAGGACATTTTGTGCTTCGTGACTTAGAGTAATGTGAAGTTCATAACAGCAGCCTGCGTGAACTATTATGAACAGTACTAAACTGGATCCAGTCAAGACTTTAACCGAACTTTCACTTTATAAAAATTTAGGAGATAAAGCAGTGAGTTAAATTACACCATTAGAAAATAATCAGATAAATCCATAATGTAAGACATTCTTGAAGACAACTTGCCTAGTATTTTCAAAAACAGTGTAATAGAGGAAACCCTTCTAGATCAAAAGAGAGATAAACAAGGCGGGGCATTTGAGGAAATGTCAGTGTAGATGGCTACATTCAATAACATTGGAGTTATTTTTCATTTTTCTGAAGTATGGGTAACAACAGTATTGTGGTTAAGTAGGAGAAAATATTTCTAGGATATATATAATTAATGGGTGAAGTGTGTTGACACATGCATAAAAAGCAAATAGGTAAAATGCCAATAGTTGTCTCTATACAGTGTATATATGGCTATATATAAGTTTTACTTTTTTTTTTAACTTTTCTGCATGTTGGGAAATTGTCGTAATAGAGAAGAATGTTTTTAGACTCAGTTGAGTATTATTCCTCATGTGATTATGATATGCAGTGCATTAATTAGATCCTACGAAAATATCAGGCAGCTGTGCTGTACCTGCCTTGCACCCCTAAGAATAACTTTTTTTGCCATACCGTGCTTAGCATGATATAACATGCACTTTGAGAACCAGCTCTGTGAAATGCTTTGTATTGTAAGAATGTTTTAGAGACCATTGCTTACTGTATTGTATAGTGGGTGTTCTCTTTGGGAAAGATGAAACTTTGGGTCTGAATAACAAAAAATCAGTTGTGCTGTTTCTGAGAATTTTGGCATGTTACAGACACTGAGTTAGGTAGGAGCAGAGCTTATGTCTTACTGGCTGCTAGAAAGTTCAAATCCTCCTTGTAGTTCATCTCTAGCAGGTGCACTTCCCAGCAGCACTCCTGACTGCTTCCTAATTTTCTCTACCTACCCTCATTTCCTCCCAATCTGATTCCCTCATCTATTTTTTTGCTTGTATTTATTTTATAAGATACTTGATACCCCACGATGTGCTAGCCACATTAAAAGGATGAAAGCCACAGCCTAAAAGACAGTCATATACTAGTACTAGTAAGTTCTTACTCCCAAATCCAGAGATCTTTTATCCTCTAATCAAATTTAGACTAAGGGACTGTTACCAGAAAACTTAAAAATAATATATACTTAAATATGATTAAGATATAAAATGCCTTATTTTGTGAGGAGGTTTAATGCAGAAGATGCCATGGAAATGGATTTTCAACAGCAGTTAGAACTGGAATTTTCCTTAAAATTTCATTTTTAAAGCCTATCTTTCCCTAATTAATGAAGGACATGAAATATGCCATTGTTTCACTTTTAGCATTTCTGAATTATGATGTACAAAAAAATCATAATGAAAGATGATATTATTCTTGAATGGCATTCAAATCCCCCCCCCACACACACACACACAATAGTTTCATCCTTCTGTTAAAGGATACTTTATGTTTTGTAAAATATTTTCTGGCAACTGCATGTTGATACAGATGTTATATTTACAATTTACTCTTGGTATCTTCTTGGGATTTGAAGTCCTCATCCAATTTCTTTTTGGGATTGCTGTGTTATATTACCAAAGTGCATTGTTTGACAGCAGAATATTTAGAGCAGGGATAACATTTACCATAAAATATGCTGTATGAATTAGTGATGGCTAAGACTTTATGTATATATTAAGTAGTAATGTCTTTTGATACACCTTAAGTTTATTCTAACGTTTTTTTTAAAAAAGTATTCATTTGATAAATAAGGTTTCTTCTTTAACTGAGATTCCTAAATTCAGTGGAATCTCCCACAGAAGATTTTTTTTCTTTAAAGATCTTGAAAGTAGCCTTGTTAAATTAAATGATCTTTCAAGGTTTTTGCACTTTGAAAACTAAGTTTTTATTTTATATTTCAATTTTATAGTTATATGCTTAAATCTTAGCCTTGGTAACCTTAATATAAAGTGTCCTTTAACAGAAAGATGATACTATTGTGAGGGGAAAAGAAGTTGAATATCATTCAAGAGTAACTAATGTAATCGTTAATATTTTTTTTTGTACACTATAATTCTTTCAAGAATGCTAAAAGTAAAACAGTGGCTTATTATACCTGCCTTCATTAATTAAAAATATAGAGTTAAAGATGAAATTCTCAAGAAAAATTCTGATTCTAATTACTGTTGAAAATCCATTTCCAGTGAATCTTCTACCATGAGAGATGCACTAAAATTAATTACCCTAACAGGGTTAGCTGTAAACATCACAGGTGTGAGTACGATAGGATTGCCGAGTTCTTTGCCCCAGGCAGAATGATTTCTAAAGCTAAGACTTAGCTTTCATTGCTCACATCTCTGGAATTAACTTTCTCTAGTTCGCCAAAATTCAGGAAACAAGGTGTTCAGTTCTCTCTCTTTCTGCAGCTATTTTTAAGTGAAAGTACTATTCTCATTCTTACTTCCATTCATTTCTTAACCCATGGAAATCAAGTTTAATTTTGTAATAGTGCCTGTTAGTTATGTGAGCTCTGTGCAGCATCTCCATTTATACTGCTTCACACATCGCTCACAGAACAAGTTCCCACAAAGACCTGTTTTGTTCTACTGTCAATCCACCTAAAGAAACCAGTTTCAAAACTATGCACAGCTTTGTAAATCAAGATGAACTGGTCAGAAATTGGATACAGAAACAAACAAGAAACCAAGTAATGCTTCCTAGTTAACAAGCAGAGTGTTATATATAATCAAATTTCAGGTAAGAAAATACTCTGCATTCTAAGCATATTCTAATTAGAAAGTTTATACCATATTCATATTGTAATCATAGTCAAGTCATTATCTTGTTCCCATTGCTAGAGTTATGAAAATATAATTAATGCTTTTAGTAAGATACTGTAGGCAACAGAAAGCAGGGAGAACAAAAGATGAAATGTGATATCAAGCACAGATTTCACTCTTTTGGGCAATAATTAGCAGACGACAGTAAGAAGATATAATGGCATGCAGAATTAATTTTCTCAGGGACTGTCCATCTAGATCAGGAATATTCATACACAATTCGTAAGTAAGAGAATTACGTTTTTCACCACAGAGTTAAATTGAAACAGTATATTCACAGCTCAATTTATGGTGTTCGAAAAATACCCTATGAAATACTTTCTCTTTGGATAAATGTTTTGTGAAATTATTTTGCTTTCTTGTTTAGAACTTTGAAGAATAGCAAGCCCTGTTCAGAAGTTTTGTTTCAGATGATCATTAAACGTTGTACTTTTAACTCAGTATCAAATAAAAATAACCTTCCAAAGAATCCACTTTTTTTGTGATGCTTCTTTTTTTCTCTTGAGAAACACAAAAGGGAAATAAAAGCAAAGAAAACATAAAATGTTCCCCACTCATCATTCCAACAGTAGGCAAAGACCAGGCTACCACCACAAGTAAGTTAGAGAAATCTCAGAGGACTTAGTGAAAATGTATAATCTAGGTAAACAGAAAAAAAAAAATTACAGTTCATCTGAATCAGATGAACATATTATCAAATATAAAACTATTTTGGAAAACACAACACATTAAAAAAATTTCCATCCTCAATTCCCAGCACACCTTGAAAAGAAAATTATAATAAAAACTAGAGGCCCGGTGCATGAAATTCATTCACAGAGTGGGGGTGGGGGTTGGTGGTGGTGTCCCACCAACCTGCACCCTTTCCAATCTGGGACCCCTTGAGGGATGTCCGACTGCCCGTTTAGGCCCGATCCCACCGTGGGATCGGGCCTAAACGGGCAGTCGGACATCCCTTTCACAATCCAGGACTGCTGGCTCCCAACCTCTCACCTGCCGATTGCCCCTAACCACTCCCCTGCCAGCCTGATCAACGCCTACCTGCTCCTGTGCTGGCCTGCTTGCCCCTAACTGCCCTCCCCGTGCCAGTATGGTCCCCCCAACTGCCCTCCCTTGCAGGCCTGGGTCCATCACAACTGCCCTCCCCTGCAGGCCTGGGTCCCTCACAACTGCTCTCTCCTGCAGGCCTGGGTCCCTCCCAATTGCCCTCTCTTGCTGGCCATCTTGTGGTGGCCATCTTTGACCACATGGGGGAAGCCATCTTGTGATGGTCAATTTGCATATTACTCTTTTATTAGATAGGATGGTGTTTTCCCCCTCCTGAAGCCCTTTTCCCACCACTGATATTTACTGCACATGAGTATTTATTTTCTGTCTTGAAGAAACAGGATTAGCAAGGTAACTTTTCTAAAACATTTTTCTTTACATGAGAATACAAAAGGATTCAATTGAGTAATTACCGTAAATGTCTTCTTGCTTGTAACTGCTTCTCCCTAGCACTCCTTTCTCAAGTTTCATAGTCTCCGCCATGGACTGACAATTTAGGACTATCTCATTTCTAAATCTAATTTCTCAGTTCTCAATGGTAAAGTGTGAATTGTCCAAAGATTCTTAAAACATGAATTAAGTTTTCTTTATTATTACATTTTTATTGAGATATAACTTATAGTAAAATGCACATATGTTAACTGTACAGTTTGAGTTTTAACATATGTACACATCAGAATAAATGGTGAGGACTTTCTCAAAACACTTCTGCAGGTTAAAAGGTTTCTTAGATGATTCTGAGGAACACCAATTAAGCATGTTTGCTTTTGTAAAGAAGCAAGTTGAGGAATGTACATAAAAATACATAAGGCGTTAACACAGATTACAGTTAGGTTGCTGTTTTTAAAAAACTTAAATTTCTTATGTGCCTTTTTCATGGGGTTTGCAATGCTAGCTCACAGATGAAATTCTCAATTTGCTTTTCTCTTTGTTTTTTTTTAGAAAATTAATACAAAACTTCATGATGGAGTATGTCAGCGCTGTAAAGAAGTTCTTGAATGGCGTGTAAAATACAGCAAATACAAACCATTGTCAAAGCCTAAAAAATGGTGAGTTAAGTTTATTAATTACCTTGCCAGTATTATATAGTTTATTATTTCATTCCCCAATTTTCAAAATTATATTCAAATAAATATTAAGGTAAACAAAAAAATTACATTCTCTCATATAGAATTTTATCTTACATGCTGAATCCTGCTTTGTAAAGTCAAATAGATTGAACAACTGGGTTGATCAGTCTCTGGCCCATTCTTCCATAAGTAATAATGCACCATTTTTATAGACTCTTGTGTATAAAAGGTGAGTTTAGGCAGAGAGAGGAATATTTATTTTGCAAGGCCACCTCTCACTGATGAGATATCAGTATTTACTATGGATCTTTACCAAGGGGGCCTTAAAACAGCTCTGACTTTTTAATGCAATCCATGAAGATAACTGAAATGGCTGAGCTGGAGTATCATAAATAAACCGCTAAATTAATAACTGAAAATTTCATTCCTTTGAGTATTTGGGTTTAAATGAAAAGATACGGACTTTATTTCTCATTCTTCTGTCCCTCAGCCTTTTTCTTTAATTCTTAGATTTTTGTTTTATCAGCCTTATGTGCATCCTAGTGTTGTTCCCTTATATCCTTTAGCTTACCTGAATAAGGGCCACATTGAAGGGTAATTTCTGCCTAAAAGAGAGAAATGATCATTTGAAATATAAAAGTTAGCATTAATGTATGTGATTGTGTTTTTACATTCTGAGTTTTAGTTTGGTAGTCTATGTAGTAGCTATTTAGAACACAGTTATGCATTGTTGCTTTATTTTCTTTTTAGTTTTTGAGTAATAGTGGCAACTTTCTTAAATGTATTTTCTCTTCCTTCATGGGAAGAAGTTTTACTTAAAGTTTGGAAGGTTAGTCTAAAAAAAAAAACATGTTATAACCTTTGCTGTTTATTTTTATTGAAAAATTAGGTCAGACATTTTGTGAATCTATAACTTGGAGTCAAGGAAGTTCAGTGGTGATGTTGCCACTGCTGGGCAGTATACCGTAACCCAGAGGCCTTTGAGAGACCTCATTTAGGTCCAGGAGATGAGCACCTCAGGAGCTGCTTCACCCTGACGCAGATGAAGTTAGCCATAGAATAGCTGGTGATGAGTGTAAAGTGAGGGAAAGAAAATATATTGTATAAATACCGAAATACAGATAAGATGACATTAAGGCCCAAAGGAAGATCTCTACAAATAAAGAAGCCTTAGGGATTGCAAAACAAATTATGGCTAATGAGAGACTAAGAAACTACTAGTCCAAACATGGTCCAAACATGTTACTTAAGAGATCACCTGTCTGGCCTAGAACATTATGAATTTCAGATTACACTGAACATGTGACACACATGTCTAGGTATTTTAGAAAGCCCAGGTTTCAAACTCTAATCTAGCATGAAGAGTCTTGTAGAAAGGATAACTCATCTATATCCACCTTGCTTTCTCTGCATATTAAGACTTAACCAACGTTGTAAGGGATTTAAATCCAATGATGAAAGATGCTTGATAGGATGTAAAGGGATCAAAATTCTGCCACCCTGACGCTGCTTTTTGGGATGTTGATTTTTAAACTATTTATTAAGAAACAAAAGACCCAGAAAGAACCTTTGACCCTCCCCCCTTTCCTGCCCAAGAGTTTCAGACAAAGAACCCAGTTCTGGAAGGAGATCTTATGATGTTCCCCTTAGCCCAATTTGAATTAAGTAGGGTAAACAAGAGAACTTCAGGCAAGTGCCTATTAGCTAGATTCCCACTGTGCCCCATTGTTTCTGAGTCACTTAGCAGTTTTACTGCAAAGTATGTTTGTCATCCTCAACTACCTATAAATTGCCCATTCTCACTTCTCAACTCTATTATCTCACACCCCCCTTTTCTCCTTGTCTGGAAATGTTTTATATACCCAATATTGCCTCACCTTCTTTGGAATTTTTATGGATTTATCATGTCTATGTGAATTCCCCATGTGCATGTATTAAACTTTATTTTCTCCTGTTAATCTCTATCTTTTAATGTTGTTATTAGCCAAACCAGAAGAATTTAGAAAGTGGGAGGAAAAATATTTATATGTATTTTAGACCGCCACTGAAGCATAATTTGTTTTGAAATTTTAAATGCTTTGATCAAGGATAATCACTTACAAATTAAATTTTTCTTTTGTTAGGATTTATATTTATTAAATCCTACCTTAAAAAAACACACACACATGTACTTGGAGAAACAAATTTTACATTCAGGTACTGAAATGCCTTAACTGGTACCTACACATTTCTTTTGCCTTGTATTTCAGGTAACTAAGCAATTCTTTTCTCATATTAATTTACAAGTATGGTAGGCAAATACCCAAACTTGTGTTAGAATTCTCTAGCTGCTTCTTTTCTCTTCCTACCCATAAAAGAAAAATACAGTGCTTAGATAATGTTTAACATGGCCATATAGTGGAAAAGAAAGGAGAAGCTGGAATGACACACCAGCAGGCCCAAATCAGATTGGAGTCTGAGTTTATAAATGGACCGGTAAGTCCTCTGTGTCAGTAGTTCTCAACAGGAAAGGGGATTTTGACACCAGGGACATTTGGGAATGTCTGGAGACATTTTTTATTGTCATGACTATAGGATCTGGGAGGGATGCTACTGGCATATAGTGGGTAGAGGCTGGCGATGCTGCCAAACATCCTGCAATACACAGGACAGCCCCCACAACAAAGACCTATCCAACCCAACATGTCAATAGTATCTTGGTTGAGAAACTGCTATGTACAAAATCAATGGATACTCACAAGGTCAAGCCAGTGAGGCGTCATATATATACTGTGGGGGCTAAAAGAATATTAATACTCTTCAACTTCTAAGTTTTTCTAGGCTGGACTAATAAAATTAACAAGGACAGGTTAACAGGAGAAAATAAAGGTTTTAATACATGTTCATGGGAATTCACATCGTCCTGAAAATTCCAAAGATAGGCAACATTGAGTATATAAGATGTTTTTGGACAAAAGAGAAAAGGCGGGTGGGGGGATTTCAGGAGTGAGAATGGGCAATTTACAGGTAGTTGAGGGAGAGCAGAACAAGAGTAGCAGGAATATTCTTGCTAACAAGCTGGAGTCTTCCTGACTAATGCTAGGGTGAAGATTCTTAAGGTGATTAAGCCAAGGCTCCCTTCCCAAAGCAGGCTTCTGTTTGTATCTCTTGGGCAGGAAAGGGGACAGGGCCAAAGTTCTTTCTGAGTCTTTTGCTTCTTAATAAACAATTTAAAATCAATATGCCAACAAGGCAGCTTCAGGGTGGCAAAACTATCTTAGGTCGGTGTTTTTCAGACTTTGCAGCTATAGAATTCTTGAATAAAACAAAAGCTTGCCAGAGAGTTCATTAAATACAGCAAGCTAAAACAGAACTGTCCAGAATGGGGAGAAGGAAACTTAATTGCCACAAGAAGAATGTCGTTGAAAGTAGATTTCATCTGAAAAGTAATTCATGTGAAGAAGGAAAGAACATGCCTTAGAACCAACATTGCTCTAGGGATGTCTAGCCTACCATTTTCACAACATATAGGTGCTTTATGCCTAACACACTGCTTTTCATTACATCTTTTTATCAAACAAAGGCATTCCTCCTGAGGATCTGGTCTTCACATCCAGGTGTTTAGCCCTTTCTAACTAATACAGACAGTCCTCGGGTTACATTGGACTCGACATACGTTGTTTCATGGTTACATCGCCATTGCCCATCTAATCTAATAAAAGTGTAATATTGAAGTTGACTGTTTCTTCGGGACGCCTAAGCCACGCCCACCAGCCAATCAGAGTGACTGTATGCAAATTAACCCAACCAAGATGGAGGCCGGCAGTCACGGAGCTGAGTAAACAGGCAGCTTCCCTTGTAGCAGGAGTAAAACTGTTTGCCGGCCGCCTGGGCTTCTCTCGGCTCCAGGCAACAACATATTTGCAACATTGTCTCAATTATAGAAACCTCAGAGGTGAAGCAAACAGCAGTCCTGCCTAGAGTCTACTAAGGCAACATTGTCTCAATTATAGAAGCCTCGGAGTTGAAGCTAACAGAAGGCTTTGTTACCTGCCTAGGCCTCAGCTTAAAGGAACAGTGTATCAATTATAGAAGATAAATAAACCCAGGAACCTGCTTCCAGCCAGCCTTGCTAGGACGTTGGGTCAATGGGAGCTGTGGGCAGCCTGAAAGCCTGAAAACAGCCCTCAGCCCGTCACCCAGGCTGGCCAGGTATCCCAGTAGGAACTCAAAACCTGAAGGGACTGTGGGCAGCCTGAAAACGGCCCTCAGTCCGTCACCCAGGCTGGCCACACCCCAATGGGGTAAGGATCCACACTTGGGGGCTTGGCCAGCCTGCAAATAGCCATCAGCCCCTCACCCAGGCTGACCAGGCACGCCAGCAGGTGGACATCCCCAGAGGGGTCCCAGACTGCGAGAGGGCATAGGTTGGGCTGAGGGACTTCCCAAGTACACAGAGTTTTGTGCACCGGGCCCCTAGTTTAGTTATTAAAAATTCCATCGTTTCAACGTATGTACATATGTGCTCTGTTTCTATTATTTATTTACCACAGTAAAGGTCAGGAATTGTTATCTTTCTTTTAATTGTTTTTTCACTGTTTCACTTCATTTCTGCTGTGTATGTGCTCCATGTAAGTGACATAGGTAGGTAGGTTCTAACTTATGGCGAAAATTGCGTTACATCATGCTGTAGGAACAGATCTCAAATGTAACCCACGGACCTACTGTAGTTTTAAATTTATTGCGTTTTAGTTTTTAATTCCCATTGACTGCCTGAGGCAGCCCTTATCTCTTCTTAGTTCATTGCATTAAATAAATTATCTTCTATCTCGGTTATACTCAAACTAGAGGCCTGGTGCACAAATTCATGCATGAAATTCATGCGGGGCGGGGGGTGTGTCCTTCAGCCCATCCTGTGCCCTCTCACAGCCTGGAAGCCCCTTGAAAGATTGGCCTGCAGAGGGAGGCCCCACTGCAGCGCTGCCAGCTGAGTATCCTGTGCCTCCCTCTGTGGGACAATTACAGAGCCTTCCCCCTCCCTGGTGGCCTGGGCCTCCCTCTGCAGGGCAATCGTGGGGTGGTTGTGGCGCCCCACCCCCACCCCCCTGCAAGCAATCACATTGCACCTGCCTTGGCTGGCCTGGTGCCAGTGTGTGTCATAGCGTGCTGTTCAGCTGTTTGGTTAATTTGCATATTAGGCTTTTATTATTACAAATACCTCCATTGGTCTGGAGTTTGATTTAAGGCCTCCTAGGGGGATGAGTTGGGTTTCTAGCAGCAGGAGGGGAGCTTTGTTCCCAGAGAAGTCCTGCTTTTTTATGTTGACTACAGTGTTTGGGGCAGTTGAGCCTGCAAAAACAAAAAACAATGCTGTTTGGGAGAAAAATGAGATACCAGCGGGGGATGAGATGTTCCTAACAGGCCATGCCACTCCGTGATTTAACTCTCTAACAATATGCTGGCTCCCTCTTTACTACAAAAGTTTTTCAATCAAATTAGTCAAACTCTGACCTTCAAAATAATGTTTTTTTAGATCAGCCCTGTTCTTTTTAAAGTTAACTATTTATCTACTTTAGTGGTGATAGTAAAAAACAAACAACATAAAATTTACTATCTTTTTTAAGTGTAGATAGTTCAGTAATGTTAAGAATATTCACGTTGCTCTGGAACACATCGCCAGGACTTTTTCGTCTTGCAAATTTGAAACTATTCACATTAAACAACAACTCCCTTGTCTGCTCCTTCCATCTCCTGGTAACCACCATTCTACTTTCTATTGCTATGAATTTAACTACTTTAAAGACCTCATATAAATGAAATTATGCAGTATTTGTCCTTCTGTGACCAGTATATTTCACTAAGTATGTCTTAAAGGCTTTTCCGTGTTGTAGCATGTGATAGAATTACCTTATTTTTTAAGGATGAATAATATTTCTGTGTGTGTGTGTGTGTGTGTGTGTGTGTGTGTGTGTGTGTGTGTGAATGTGTACAGCATAGTTTATTCACCCCCTGATGCACATTTGTGTTGCTTTCACAATTGTGTCTCAGGAGGACACTAACCAACTCAGCTGGCTGGACAGGGCCTAAATTATAACTTTTTAAAATCTATCTCTCTGTTTTCACTTTATCCTTCGTCTGTTGCCTATTGTGAATATTGCTATGAACATTTTGTAAATATCTCTTTAAGACTAGCTGAATCATACAGTAGTTCTATTTTTAAGTTTTTGAGGACTCTTCATACTTTTTCCATAGTGATTGCACCATTTACAATCCCACCCACAGTGCACAAGGATTCCAATTTCTCCACACTCTTGCCAGCATTTGTTAACCCCTTATTTTTAAAGGAGAGAAGCTTATACTCCTAAAATTCTGCTTAATAAAGAGGACCACTGCACTCATTTTTTAAAGAAAGCAAATTAATACACAGAGAGCACCAGATATATTCACCAGCTTGAGGTTATATGCATAGCAGTACTTTTTACACCCATTCTTTGGCACTGGAGTCTTTGTCCATCAATTGGCATTAATTACTTGTTTATAAGGCAAAAGGTAAGATTGCAGACTACTGATGAAGTGAAAAAAGGAGAGATAGATTTAGAAAAGTTATAAATTAGACCCTGGCTGGCAAGTGGCCTCAAGATACACCAAGGTTATGGGTTCAATCCCCAGTCAGGGCACATACAAGAATCAACCAAAAAATGCATAAATAAATGGGACAATAAAAATCAATGTTTCTCTCTGTGTGTTTCTCTCTCTCCCTTTCTCTTTCTAAAATCAAAAATTTTTAAGTTATAAATTAAAAGTAGAAGAGCACTTACTATAAACAATGTTTATAGAAAACATTTTGAGGAAGGCACCAGAGAATGGAGGGAAAAATAATCATGAACCCTGTTTTCTTTAATAGACAAAGCAGTTAATCTCAAGCGGTCCCTATATATCTTTTGGGGGTTCCACATAAATTGTCATTTGTTCATTTATCTTTCCTCTTATTATTTAACTTGAGGCCTGGTGCACAAAATTTGTGCACTCAGGAAGGGGTGTGTACCCCTCAGCCCAGTGTGTACCTTCTTGCAGTCCAGGAGCCCTCGGGGGATGTCCCACTGATGGCATTGGCCCACGGGCCTACACCAGTAGTCAGACATCCTTAGCACTGTTGCAGAAGCAAGAGCAGCTCCTGCCACCACCGCAGTTCTTGCCAGCCGTGAACCTGGCTCAGGGCTTCTTGCTGAGCAGCACTCCCTCTGTGGGAGTGCACTGACCACCAGGGGGCAGCTCCTGCATTGAGCGTCTGTCCCCTGGTGGTCAGTGCATGTCATAGTAACCAGTCGTTCTGCCATTGGGCCAAAACCAGCTCTCTGACATCCCCCGGGGTCCTGGATTGTGAGAGGGTGCAGGCCAGGCCAAGAGACCCCATCGGTGTTCGATCAGGGCCAGGGGTTACATAGGAGGTTGGCCAACCAGGGAGGGACTATGTCTGGCCTGTCTCACTCAGTCTTAATCAGCTGGACCCTCGCTAACCTACTGGACAGAGTATCTGCCCCTGGTGGTCAAGCGACTGGTCGAATGGTCAACTGTCAGCTCCCTGGTGGTCAGTGCACGTCATAGCAAGCGGTTGAGCGGTCTTAGCATATCATTAGCATATTGCACTTTGATTTGTTGAACGGGTGACCGGATGACCATACACTTAGCACATTAGGCTTTTATTATATAGAACTAGGGGCCCGGTCCACAAAAATTTGTGCACTCGGATGGCGGGGGGGGGGGTGTCCCTCAGTCAGGCCTGTGCCTTCTTGCAGTCTGGGACAACTTGGGGGATGTCCACCTGCTGGCATGCCTGGCCAGCCTGGGTGAGGGGCTGAGGGCCATTTTCAGGCTGCCCACAGCCCCTTCAGGGTTTGCGCACTGGGGAGTGGGAGGGCTGGTGAGTGCAGGCGTGGACATTTCCCTCCAAGCGTCCCACAATCGTACACGCCTGGTGGGCCCCCACCGCTGAGGGGACACACCTGGCGCAGAGGTGGGTGGTGAGCCAGGGGCAGACGCTGGTGCAGGGTCCCTCGGGGGGGCCCTGCTGCTGAGCAAACACACCCGGGGTGGAGCCGGGCAGCGGACTGGCTTCGGATGCTCCGTACTGCAGCAGACACTCCCACACGCCCTGCGGAGGCCCCTGGAGGGCTGATGAAGGCAGTGGACCCTGGACGGGTGCTCCTGCACGCCCCCCAGAAGCCCCCGGGGCGAAGCCAGGCAGTGGACCCAGGATGGGCGCTCCTGCATGCCCTGAGGAGGCCCCTGCGCTCTAGCACACCTCCCAGAGGCCCCGGGGCGGACCCCCCCCTCCACACTGAGCTGACACACCCGGCACAACTGTGCCGACCGACCGCGGAGGCCTCCAGCGCAGAGCCACCCTGCCAGCCTCCATCTTGACTGGTTTAATTTGCATACAGCTTCTGTGATTGGCTGGTGGGCGTGGCGTAGGCGTCCCAAAGAAATGGTCAATTTCAATATTACGCTTTTATTAGATTAGATGTTGATCCATGAACATTAATCAGTGCTATCTGTCAAAAAGATTTTCTATCTGCTTTGAATATATTATTTAAAGATAAAAGTGTTTTCATTATAGTCATCAATCGTTCACCTGTGTATGAAGCCTACTTTTGACATTAATATTGATTGATACAGCAAGGTTTGATTTAAAATTACCTGGCCTAAAGTGTAATGATTTTGATTTTCTCTTTTTTCCTAAACTATTCTGGTCAGAGGTGAATTATTATGTACTCTTAAGAATTATTCTAGTCAAATCTACTACTGCAACAAGAAAAGTTGGTCCGGCCCTGGCCAGTGTGGTTGAGTGGCCTGTGCACTGAAAGGTCACTGGTTCCATTCCCGGTCAGGGCACATGTCCAGGTTGTGGGTTTGGTCTGCAGTTGGGTATGTACAGGAGGCAACTGATTGATGTTTCCCTCTCACATTGATAATTCTCTCTCTGTGTCTCCCTCGTCCTTACTCTCTCAAATCAATTATAAATAAATAAATAAATTAATTAATTAATTAATTTAAAAGTAGGTTTGATTATTTTACTTATTTAGGGACACAGGAAAGTGAATTATAACTTCTAAAAAGTTTCTGGAATTTGGGGATATTGTTTTCTTAAAAACATTTTCTAAGTAGCATATGATGTAATTCCTTAGTATAGTTTCAGAATCTTTCTTTGTTAGCACAGATTACTTAGAGCCCTTGGAGGAAATAAGTTGTGGAACTCTGTCAGTGTTAGGTTTCTATTATTTGCACACTAAGGGTGGAGTAGCACAGCTCACTGTTTATGAAAGCACTTAGTCATCGAATATGTGAGAGTATATAAGTGGAGTTTAATTATGATAAAGGTTAAAGTGTAATAATATAACCAGGAACTGGAGGCAGTGCCAGAAAAGTTGTGGCAGAGTAAAGTAAGCTTTTATTTCTAATAAGTACTAGAAATATAAGATCAGTTCTTTTCCCCATTGGTATTTATTGTATACTAAAGGCCCAGTGCACGGAATTTGTACACATGTAGGGTCCCTAGTGGCTGCTGGCTGGGGCCTCTCTTCATTGCCTCTCTTTCCCTGGCTGCCAGCCACCGGCTGGGGCCTTACGTTCTCCAGCTATTGGCTGCCTGCCGGGACCTTCCTTCATTCTGCGCTGCCTCCTGGTAGTGAGTACACGTCATAGTGAGCCCATTAGCCTAACTCTCGCCTGAGGGGACACTTTGCATATTAGACTTATACATATACTAGAGGCCTGGTGCACAAAAATTTGTGTACTCGGGGTGGAGGGGGTCCCTCTGACTGGCCTGTGCCCTCTCACAATCTGGAACCCCTCGAGGGATGTCCACCTGCTGGCTTAGGCCCACTCCCCAGGCGATCGGGCCTAAGATGGCAGTCAGACATGCCTCTGGCAGCCTGGGAGCCCTCAAGGGATGTCTACTTGCCAGTGGGGAGTAGGCCTAAGCTGCAGTCGGACATCCTTAGTGCTGCCGAGGAGACAGGAGAGACTCCCACAACCACCGCTGTACTGGCAGCCTTCTGCCTTGTGGCTGAGCAGAGCTCCCCCTGTGGAAGTGCCCTGACCACTAGGGGCGGCTCCTGCATTGAGCATCTGTCCCCTGGTGGTCAGTGTGTGTCATAGTGACCAGTCATTCCTAGTTGTTCTGCTGTTAGGGTCATTTTGCATATTACCCTTTTATTATATAGGATTATATAGGATAGAGGCCTGGTGCATGGGTGGCGGCTGGCTGGTTTGCCCTGAAAGATGTCCCGAATCAGGGTGGGGTTCCCGCTGGGGTGCCTGGCCAGTCTGGGTGAGGGGCTGATGGCTGTTTGCAGGCTGGCCACAGTTTCTTCAAGGTGGGTGACCCGCCCCCCCCCCCCAGGGGTGCCTGGCCAGCCTGGGTGAGGGGCTGATGGCTGTTGCAGGCTGGCCATAGCTCCCATTGACCCAACGTCCCAGCGAGGCTGGCTGGAATCAGGTTTCTGAGGTTTATTTATTTTTTATAATTGAAACATTATTGCCTTGAGCGGAGGCCACAGCCAGCCTAGGCAGGCAGTTTCCTCCACTGCTGGTGCAACAGAAGCCTCCTGTTTGCTATAGCTCCATGGCTGCCAGCTGCCATCTTGGCTGGGTTAATCTGCATACAGCTGCTCTGATTGGCTGGTGGGCATGGCTTGGTTGATGGGCGGGGCTTAGGTGTAACAAAGTGAGGGTCAATTTGCATATTACTGTTTTATTAGATTAGATATATAGATATCACTAGTTCTCATGCTTGTGTTCTCAGGACCATTTTATATTCTTAAAAATGACTGAGGACCCCAAAGCTTGGTTTATACCTTTATGGTTTTTGTGTATATTGGTATTTATAATAGCTATGAATAAGACATTTAAAAATAATTATTTAATAAATAATATGAGTATAAATAACATATGCCCATAAAGTATTAATAACTTTTCTATGAAAAAGTTTTCACTTCAGATTTTTGTCTCTGATTTTCATCTTTAAATATATAATGAACATTTTTAAGTTTTAATTACATTTTTGTGTGTTTTTTATTGTAAAAAGATAAATGTCTTTTTACTTTTAAAATAACATTCTAAAAAAGTATATTACTGTCTCCTTTGTTAGTAAACACAGTTTATAGGAATTTGACCAGTTTTCATCAAAATAATTACTTGTGGTATATGAATGGTCAAGATTGTTTGATTATTCCTAGGAATTGTATGCTATGGAGAAATGAAAAGAAGGCAAAACCATTATTATTTTAACATCTGAAGTTCTCTTTGCAATGTACTCACAGAATTTTCAAAATATAGCTATTTTTTAAGGAAAATTAGCTAAAACTTACATTAGGTGATTTTAAAGTCTTTTTTACTATAGATTTTATATGAAAAACACACTCAGGAGTGGTTAAATAATTTATAGTTATTTTAAAGATGTTTCAGTATGTTTCATGAGTTTTATGACAATTTGGAATTCATATCATGTATTATTAAAATAATATCTAAAGCATTTAATTATTAAGATCAAGATTTTATGGCTAGGCAAATATACTATTGTGGTAAAAAAAAATTCGGAAACTCAATTACTTTCATACCTTTTCTCACTGTACTTCCAGTGAGGATGTCAAGCATGGATTAAGAGTTTTGAAAGAGAAGACACACCAAGGTCCCATTTCTGTGACAGAAACTGGGAAGATGGTAAACATCTAAAAATGTATATAATTTACATTTTCACAAACATGAGGAAACATGTCAGTTTCAAAATATGTGTGTATCTCCTTGTAAGTAGGTATATTTATAGTCATAGAAATACTAGCTTAATGTAACCTAACCAGTTTTCAGAATGAATTTAAATTTGAAAATAGAATAATTTATTTCAGCAATAGAATTCTTCTCTTCTCCAAAGTGGCCATTAAAGTCTCAACCAGCAGTGGGAACACTGGAAAGCTCCCACTTCAAGAAAGTATTTCTTTGATCCAGTCAGGAGTTCACAAGTGGCAGTGTGCATAAGAATGTCTTAAAGAGTTTAACTGACAGGTTGGGACCCATGCCCAAGATTCTGATTATGTAAATGATGGGTGTAGCCATTAATCTGCATTTGAATAAACTATGCAGGTGTTTGAGCCAGTGTTTAGAGGCGCTGTTTTGGGGATTAGTTGGGCTAGAGTATGTAGACTCTGTGATCTTTTGACTTCAGATTTCAAAACAGGAGATCCCATTTTTACACCTATTTTACATGTAAATTTTAACTTTGACAATTCTATAAACAGTTTTATCCCTGAATTAGCTTTTTGGATACTTAAGGATTGGTTTACCTGTGAAGTCCCTGTTGTGAAACAACCTAGATAGAGAAATGAAAACGTAATTTTCTTAAGTCCTGAGATGAACCTAGCCAAAATAGATTTTCTTTAAAATTATTTTAAAACTTAAAAAAAATTAAAGCAAAAAGACAATACAACACTGAAAAATTTCCTAATCCAAACTTTTTTCCCACTGATTGGACCACCAATTGTTTATCCATTCACCAGTTGACGGACATTTAGGTTGGTGGTTATGAATTACATTGCCATAAACATTTATGTACAGGTTTCATGTGAATATATGTTTTCATTTTTGCAGGGTAAATATGTAGCAGTGAAATTCCTGGGTTGTATGTTAAGGGTGTTTTTATATTGAACTGTCTAACTTTTCCAGAGTGGCTATACCATTTACATTCCCATCAATAGTTTGAGAGTTTCAGATATTTTAGTCATAAGCTGAATCTCACTGTGATTAAAATTTGCATATCTCTGATGACCACTGGTGCTAAGCACCTTTTCATGTGTTTACTTGGCATTCCTATTTCTTCTTTGGGGTAGTTCTTTCTGTTCATTAGCCTATGTTTTTACCGAGTTGTTTTGTTTAGTTATTACTGAGTTTTGAAAGTTTTTTTATATCCTGAGTATAAATATTTTTATCAGATATGGGTTTTGCAAATATTTTCTGCTTTTATATTTGGGTTTATAACTCATTTCCTATTAATTTTATGGCTCTTCAGTTATTCCAGCATCATTTGTTGAAAAAGCTATCCTTTCTTCCTTGAATTCCCTTTGTCCTGTGTTGGAAATCAGTTGACATAATGTATGGGTTTATTTTTGCATTCCATTCTCTCTGGATCTGTGTGTCTATCACCAACCACACTATCTTGATTACTGGGGCTTTATGGTAAGTCTTGAAATCCGGTCAGGAGAATCTCCAACCTTTTTTTCTTTTTGAAAATGGCTTTGACTATTATAGTTTCTTAGCTTTTTTAAAAAAATAACTTTTAGAATCAGCTTTTCAGTTTTTACAGAAAATCATTGGTCATTGCTACATTGTAGAAATACAGTCTATTTTTCTTTACTGACCCTATATATTGTGACTTTAATAAACTCACATTTTATTTCTAATACTTAAAGATTCTTTGGGATTTTCTATATGAACAGTTTTATTTCTTGCTTTCCAATCTGTATGGCTTTTATTTCATTTGATTTTGTGCCGTCTGAGAATGATGCGGGCAGATACTCTTGCCTTGCTCCTGATTTTATGAGAAAGGAATTCAGTCTTTTATCCTTAAGTATGATATTGATTGTAGATTATTTGTAAATGCTTTTTATAAGGTTGAAGAATTTTCCTGCAATTCACAGTTTACTGAGGCTTTTTATTATGAATGGTTATTAAATTTTGTCAAATGCTTTTTCTGCATCTATTGAGATTTTCATACGGTTTGTCTTCCTTAGAACACTGCTTTGGTGAATTACATTTATTTTTATTAATATTGAATTAGTCTTGCATGCCCTTGGGTAAACCCCACTTAGTCATTATATGTTTTCCTAGATTTGATTTGCTCCCATTTCATCATAGATTTTTACATCTTTGTTTATTAGAAATACTAATCTGTAATTTTTGTTTTTTTTGCTATTAGGGCCTCATCAAATAAGTTGGGAACTGTTTCTTCCTATTTTGTTTTTTGGAAGGTTTTTGAAAAAAATAGTATTATTTTTTTAAATGTTTGGTAGAATTCATCAATGAAGCCATTTGGGCCTGGAGTTTTACTTGTTGGAGAGTTTTTAACTATGATTAAATTCTTCTTTAATGGATAGAGGAATTTTAGATTAAGTATTTCTTCTTAAGCAAGTTTTGATAATGTCTCTTTCCCAAATTTGTGCATTTCAATGATGTTGTTGAATTTATGGGCATAGAGTTGTCAGTAATATTTTATTATTCTTTCAATATCTGTTGGATCTATAATGCTGTCCCTTCTTCAATTCCTAATATTAGTAATTTGTTTTTTCTCTTTTTTTGTCCTGACCAGTCTGGTTATGTGTTTATGAATTATATTAATCTTTTCAGTGAGCCTGGTTTTGGCGCTACTAATTTTCTCTGTTTTTCTGTTTTCAATTTCATTGTTTTCTGTTTATATCGATATTTCTTCCTTTTATTTGCTTTTAGTTTAATTTACTTGTCTTTTTCTATTTTCTTAAGATGGAAGTTTAGATCGTTTTTCTTGTTTTAATATAAACATGTAATTATATATATTTCCCAAGAACTTTTTTAGCTTCTTTCTACGAATTTAGATTATGTGCTTCCATTGCCCTTCAATCAAAATATTTTCTAATTTTTCTGTGACTTACTCTTTGATCTGTAGATTCTTTAGAAGTGTTCTACTTTATAGATATTTGGGCATTTCTATATATTTTTCTGTTACTGATTTCCAGTCAATTTCACTCTGGTAAGAGAACATATTTCGTGTAAGTTTACAGATTTTGTGTTTTGTTTTTTAATTTATTGAGGTTGGTTTTATGGCTCAGACATGATCTATCTTAGGGAATGTTTCATGTGTACTTGAAAAGAACATATAGCCCTTGTTGGGTGGAGGGTTCTATAAATGTCAGTTTGCTTCATAGTCTTCTGTCAACCAGGTGTTCTATATCCTTACTAATTTTTTTTTCTATCTATTCATCCAGTTAGTTACAGAGAGAGGTGATGAAATCTGTAGTTGTAATTATGAACTTGTCTCTCTTTTTTATTTCATAGTTTTCCCTCATTTATTTTAACAGCCTGTTGTTGGATGCATAAACATTCAGGAATATTGTGTGTTTTTGGAAAATTTATCCCTTCATTGTCATGATACTATACTTTCTTTTTAACTATATATTCATGTTTAAAGTAGATTTTTTTAAAAATAGGTTTTTATTGATTTCAGAAAGCAAGAGAGACAGAGAGACATCAGTGATGAGAATCATTGATTGGTTCCCTACTGGGATTTGAGCCTGTGACCCAGGCATGCGCCCTGTCAGGAAATCGAACTATGACCTCCTGGCTCCTAGGTCGATGTTCAATCATTTCTTGACTTTCATACATAACTAGGGGCCCATTGCATAAAGATTCGTGCACTGGGGGGGGGTGGGTCCCTCAGCCCAACCTGTGCCCTGTTCCAATCTGGGAGCCCTGAGGGGAGCCCTCTCCGATCAGGGAGTTTCTGTCTGTCTTTGCAATCATATGAGTGAATTGTCTGAGACCCTCAACCCAGTTTGGTTTGTTGCTCACAGAATAATAGAGACATTTTTTTTTTCTTTGCTCCATTGTTGGAGATTTCCTGGAAGTTTTAGGATATCTTCCCTTTAATTTTTCCTAGACACTCTGATTTTACTTGCCTCTCACCTTTGCTTTCCCTCCATCCCCCACTGCAACAGTAACTTGCTCCAGGCTCACTTTGCTCTAGTGCAGCGGTACTCAACCTGTGGTTCTCGACCCCTTTGGGGGTTGAACGACCCTTTCACAGAGGTCACCTAAATACATCATGCATATCAGATATTTACATTATGATTCATAACAGTAGCAAAATTACAGTTATGAAGTAGCAACGAAAATAATTTTATGGTTGGGGGTCACCAGAACATGAAGAACTATATCAAAGGGTTATGGCATTAGAAAGGTTGAGAACCACTACTCTAGTGTCTAGGAGATTTGCCTGCCACCAGCATTCCTGGTGCTCCCCACGCTCTAGGTTTTCCCTTCCTGCTCTGTCTTTGCCATGTCCCCCCAAGCCTCCAGCTCTCCTGCTATGCTCTCCGCCCTGCGGCTTGGGGGCTCTCCCGCTCTGCTCTCAGCTTGGCACCTGTATATGCAAATTAACCCACCGTATTTGTTGGGTTAATTTGCATATTTACTCCTGATTGGTTGATGAGCATAGTGTAGGAATGGTTAATTTACACGTTTCTCTTTTGTTATATAGAATGCTGCAATGAACATGGGAGTGTATATATCTTTTTGAGTTAGTGATTTCATTTTCTTTAGATAAATACCCACAAGTAGATTGCTAAATCATGTGATAGTTCTATTTTTTTAATTTTTTGATGAACCTCCATACTTTTTCCATAGCACTAGCTATACCAATTTACATTTCCACCAACAGTACACAAGGTTTCTCTTTTCTTTATATCCTCACCAACACTTGTTTTTCTAGTCTTTTTCATAATAGCTTTCTGAAGGAATAATCTCATTGTGGTTTTGATTTGCATTTTCCTGAGAATTAGTGATGCTGAACATCTTTTTTAATTTATTTTTTATTGATTTTTTTATAGAGAGGAAGGGAGAGGGATAGGGAGTCAGAAACATCAATGAGAGAGAAGCATTGATCAACTGCCTCCTGCACACCCCCCACTGGGGATGTGCCCATAACCAAGGTACATGCCCTTGACAGGAATTGAACCTGGGATCCTTCAGTCCAAAGGCCAGTGCTCTATCCACTGAGCCAAACTGGTCAGAGCTGAACATCTTTTCATATACATGTTGACGTTCTGTTAATTGTTTTTAGAAAAATGTCTATTCAGATTCTCTGCCCAATTTTTAATCAGATTGTTTCTTTTTGCTATTAATTTGTATGAATCCTTTATATATTTTGGATATTAACCCCTTACAGATACATGTTTTACTTATATTTCCCAATTCAGTAGGTTGCCTTTTTATTTTGTTGACTAGGGGCCCGGTGCACAAAAATTTGTGCACTGCGGAGGGGGAGGTCCCTCAGCCCGGCCTGTGCCCTCTTGCAGTCTGGGACCCCTCTGGGGATGTCCACCTGCTGGTGTGCCTGGCCAGCCTGGGTGAGGGGCCAATGTCTGTTCACAGGCTGGCCAAGCTCCCCAGTGGGAACCCTTACCCCAGGGGGTGTGGGAAGCCTGGGCTGAGGGCAGTTTTCAGGCTGGCCACAGCTCCCACTGACTCTCCGGGCCATCTGTCTGGGAAGCCATCGGGTGGCAGGCGTCCACCCCATGGCCTCCCAGGCCCAGGAGGGAGGCTGGGGGGCCGGCCGGCTGGTCCCGCCCCTCCCCCCCCCTCAGGCTTCTGCCGGGGAGGCGATGGGTTGGCAGGCGGCCACTCCATGGCCTCCCAGGCCCAGGAGGGAGGCTCGGGGGTCCGGCCAGCTGGTCACACCCCCCGAGGCTTCCACCCAGGAGGCGATCGGGTGGCAGGGCGCTGGATGCCTTCCCAGAGGAAGGCTCCCCAGATGGCGGAGGCCGCAGCCCAGGAGAAGCCGCACACTGGGGCTGTGGCCTCTGCCATCTTGGCTAGGCTAATTTACATACAGTCACTCTGATTGGCTGGTGGGCATGGCTTAGCCCGTCCCAAAGAAACGGTTAATTTTAATATTATGCTTTTATTAGTTAGGATGGTTTCCTTTGTTGTACAGAACTTTTTAGTTTGATTTAGTCCCACATGCTTATTTTTGTTTTTTTGTTCCCTTTAATTTTGGTGTCAAATTTAAAGAATCATTGCTGACAGCCTGTTTTGTTAAGTTGTTTTTTTTAGGAGTTTTATGTTTTTAGGTCTTACATTTAAGTGCTTAATCCATTTTTTACTTAGTTTTGGGTTATGATGTATAATTGTGGTCCATTTTCTTTTCCTATGTATGAGGCTGTCCAGTTATCCCAGCAATTATTGAAGAATTTGTTAATATATTTTTGACTTCTTTATTGCAAATTAATTGATTATATATGAGTGAGTTTATTTCTGGGCTCTCTATTCTCTTTGTATGTCTCTTTTATGTCAGTATCATACTGTTTTGATCATCATAGCTTTGTTATATAGTTTGAAATCAGGGAGCATGATGCCTCCAACTTTGTTCGTATTTCTCAATATTGCTTTGGCTATATGTGGTCTTTTGTGCATATAAATTTCAGGATTATTTGTTTTATTTCTGTGAAAAATGTAATCAAGATTTTGATAAGGATTGCATTGAATCTATATATTACTTTAAGTAGTATGGGCATTTTAGCAATATTATACAGATACTAGAGGCCTGATGCACAAAATTCGTGCAAGAGGCTTAGACCTCGCAGCCTTGGCAGCTTGCCTTGGCCCTCACAACCCCAGCTTCACCTGGAAGATTGTTCGGCTGTCTGGTCTAATTAGCATATTATGTTTTTATTATTATAGATATGCAGAACATTCTATCCTAATAGAGTATACATTATTCTCAAGTATACATTCTCAAGTGCACATGGAATATTGTTGAGGATAAATCATATGTTAGTCCTCAACACAAGTGGTAAAAATTTAAGATTAAAATTATATCAAGCATCTTTTGCAACCACAATGGTATAAAACTAGAAATCAAATTACAAGAAGAAAAACAGAAAATTTACTAATTTGTGGAGAATAAGCAGCATGCTATTAAATAATCAATGGATCAAAGAAAAATCCAAAAAAAAACCAACCCTGAGATAAGTGAAAAAGGAAATAGAACATACCAAAACATTGGGATGTAACAGTAACTGTTCTAAGAGAGACGTTCACAGTAATAACTGCTTAGATCAAGAAACAAAATTTAACTTTACATATCAAGGGACTAGAGAAAGAAGGAAAAAGTACAAAGCAATAAGAAAGAAGTAACATAGATCAGAGCTGAAATAAATGAGATAGAAACTAAAAAGACAATAGGAAATACTAATGAGTTGATTAGTTAAAAACAAACAAAATTGACAAATCTTTAGCTAGAAAGAGAGGACTCTCAAATAAATAAAATCTAAAATGAAAGAAATGTTATAACTGATACCATAAAAATAGTTTCACAACAGACTACTATGAACAATTGTATACCAACAAACTTAACAACCTAGAAAAAACAGATAAATTCTGAAGACATACAATTTGCCAAGACTGAGTCATTAAGGAAGAGAAAATCTGAATAGATTACTAGTAAAGAGATTGAATTAATAATCAAAAATTCCCAACGAACAGAAGTTCAAGATCAGACAGCTTCACTGTTGATTTCTACCAAACATTCTAAGAAAATTAATACCAATTCTTCTTAACTCTTCCAAAAAATGGAAGAGGAGGGAACACTTCCAAACCCATTTTATAAGGCCTGCATCACTGATACTAAAACTAGACAAGAATACCACAAGAAAAGAAAATTACAGGCCAATATTCTTGATTAATATACCTTACAAGCAAAAATCCTCAACAGATTTTTAGCAAATCAAATTCAACAGTACATTAAAAAGATCATGTACCATAATCAAGTGGGATTTGTTCCAGGAATGCAAGGATAATTTATCATCTACAAATCAATCAATGTGTTACACCACATTAACAAAATGAAAGATGAAAATCATATAATCATCTTAATAGATGTCAGCCCACAGCTGACATCGTATTCAACAGTGGAAAGCTGAAAGCTTTTTCTGTAAGATCAGAACAAGACAGAATGCCCACTCTTACCACTTTTATTCAACACTAGAGACTCAGTGCATGAAATTTGTGCACTGCGGGGGGAGGGGGTGTGGTGTACTGCAGCCCAGCCTGCACCCTCTCCAATCTGGGACTCCCTGGGGATCGGGCCTAAACCGGCAGTTGGACATCCCTCTCACAATCCAAGACTTCTGAACCACGTGTCTGCCTGCCTGATTGCTCCTAACCATTCCTGCCTGCCAGCCTGATCACCCCCTAACCACTACCCTGCTAGCCTGATTGACGCCTAACTGCTCCCCTGTGGGCCAATCACCCCCAACTGCCCTCCCCTGCAGGCCTGGTCCCCCCCAACTGCCCTCCCCTGGCAGCCATCTTGTGGCAGCCATCTTGTGACCACGTGACGGTGGCCAACTTTTGACCACATGGAGGTGGCATCTGGTACCCACATGGGGACGGCCATCTTGTGTGAGGGCATGGCGGTCAATTTGCATAGTGCCTCTTTATTATATAGGATAGTATTGTAAGTTCTGCCCAGAGTAATTAGGTAAGGAATAGAAATAAAGGGCATCCAAGTTGGAAAGGGAGAAGTAAAACTGTCACTGTTTGCAGATGACATTTTTTAAGGCATTATGAAAGCAGGTAAATCTCAAGTACATCTGTAACCTGTTTTCTAGAAATGCTTTATTTAATGTAAAGTTATATAAGATAAATACATGAGATTGGAATTATTTTTTTAATTGTCTAAAGTTTTACATAAGTCTGAGACCTTTTTCTGAGATTGGAATTTAGGAATTTTGATTTGGTGGCTTTTTATCTAGACATTTAGCTTTACTTCCTCATTCTATCAAATACACCTTAGATAATTAGTAAAAATTAATGTTTGATTTCATTTTCTACTTCTAGTGTTAAATGTTTACAAAAGACAGTGAAAGATTCTTACCACATAATATGTAGACCATGTGCCTGTGAACTTGAAGTTTGTGCAAAATGTGGAAAGAAAGAAGACATTGTTACTCCGTGAGTATTTCTTTTATGTTTGGGCTTTACTGTTTTAGTAATTAGGAAGCTAATTTTATTTAAAGAAATGTTCATTAGCTCTGAAGGTCTTAAGTTTCAGTGTATCACACTAATGTAGACTTTTTCTACTTAATGGAACAAAGTCTTAACTTATTACAAATTGAAGTGAAACTTTATAAGTGAAACTTTATATTTTTAGGAATTAAAATATTTATCCGTGATGTTCATATTCATTACTCACTATTGAAAAAGTTCTTTATTATGTAACTACTTTTCTTTACAGGACATCATGCCTTAATTTCTTTGAGCCTACTTTGTTGAAAACAGTCAATAACTATATATTGAAAAAGACATTAAAGAATTATCTAATCTAATAAAATAGTATGCAAATTGACCCTCACTCTGAGACACCTAAGCCACGCCCACCATCCAATCAGAATGACTGTATGCAGATTAACCCAGCCAAGATGGCAGCTGGCAGCCACGGAGCAGGAACAAGCAGGAGGCTTGCCCTGGCAATGCAGGAAGCTAAGATTCCTGTCTCCCTAGGGCGGCTGTAGCCTCCACTCAAAGCAACAAAGTTTCAATTATAGAAGATAAATAACCCCCAGAGACCTGCTTCCAGCCAGGTTGGGCTCAAGGAAGCATTGGGAGCCTGGGTTGTCAGGGGCAACCTGACCTGGGCTCCAGTTAAAGCAAAAATATTTCAATTATAGAAGATAAATAAATCCCAGATACTTGGTTCCAGACAGCCTCGCTGCAAACAGCCATCAGCCACTCACCCAGGCTGGCCAGGCACCCCAGCAGGACCTCCCTCCCTGAAGGGGCTGTGGCCAGCTTGCAAACAGCCATCAGCCCCTCACTCAGGCTGTCCAGGCACCCGGGGGGGGGAGACACCCACCTTGAAGGAGTGTGACCAGCCTGCAAACATCCATCAGCCCCTCACTCATGCTGGCCAGGCACCCCAGTGGGGATGCCCCACCCTGATCCGGGAACCCTTCAGGGCAAACCAGCTGGCCCCCACCCGTGCTCCAAGCCTTTATTCTATCTAATCTAATAAAAGAGTAATATGCAAATTAACCATCACTCCAAGACACCTAAGCCATGCCCACCAGCCAAGCCACGCCCCCAGCCAATCAGAATGTGTATATGCAAATTAACCCAGCCAAGATGGCAGCCGGCAGCCACAGAGCTGGAACAGGCAGGAGGCTTGCCCTGGTGATGCAGGAAGCTAAGGTTGTGGCCGGCTGTGGCCTCTGCTTCAGGCAACAAAGTTTCAATTAGAGAAGATAAATAACCCCCAGAGACCTGCTTCCAGCCTTGGGCTCAAGGAAACACTTGGAGCCTGGGTTGTTAGGGGAAACCTGACCTGGGCTCTGGTTAAAGCAACAAAGTTTCAACTTTAGAAGTTAAATAAATTCCAGCCAGCCTCGCTGGGACCTTGGGCCAATGGGAGCTGTGGCCAGTCTGAAAACGGCCCTCAGCCCCTCACCCAGGCTGCCCAGGCACCCCAGTAGGGACCCAAATCCTAAAGGGGCTGTGGCCAGCCAGAAAAAAACCCTCAGCCCCTCACCCAGGCTGGCCACACCCCCATGGGGTGAGGATCCCCACTGGGGGGCTTGGCCAGTCTGCAAACAGCCATCAGCCCCTCACCCAGGCTGGCCAGGCACACCAGCAGGTGGACATCCCCCGAGGGGTCCCAGACTCTGAGAGGGCACAGGCCGGGCTGAGGGACCCCCTCCCCCGCCCCAAGTGCACAAATTTTTGTGCACCAGGCCCCTAGTATAATATAAGAGTAATATGCGAATTGACCCTGACAAAAGAACAACTGGGAATGACTGATCACTATGACACGCACTGACCACCAGGGGGCAGATGCTCAATGCAGGAGCTGCCTCCTGGTGGTCAGTGCGCTCCCATAGGGGGGAGCTCTGCTCAGCCACAAGTGAAGCTGATGGCTGCCAGCACAGCGGTGGTGATGGGAGCTTCTCCTGCCTCCTCAGCAGCGCTAAGGATGTCTGATTGCAGCTTAGGCCTGCTCCCTGCTGGCAAATGAACATCCCTCGAGGGCTTCCGGGCTGCCAGAGGGATATCTGACTCCCAGCTTAGGCCCGCTCCCCCAGGGAGCGGGCCTAAGCCAGGGGTGGACATCCCCTGAGGGGTCCCAGACTGTGAGAGGGCATAGCCCGGGCTGAGGAAAGCCCCCCTCACCCCCCAAGTCCACAAATTTTTGTGCACCGGGCCTTAGTAATAATATAATTTGTTGGGTCTTAACTTAGTCTTCAAGGATTTTTTTTCTCTTATTTCATTAAGCTTCTGTTAATCAGGAAATGTAGTGTAATATTATTTTCAATCTACACAAGTAAATAATGAAAGTCTGGGAAATAAAGAGGTTTTTTCTTCCATCTTTAGGTTTAATAAAGAACCAGAAAAGACAGAAAACATTGAAAATAATCCACATTTCAATTCTAGAAGAAGCTGCAGAAGAAATAAAGAAGAAAGTGATGATTTAGATTTTAATATTGATTTAGATGACTCAGAAGAAGACAAATAGATTAATATATTAAAAGTCAGTGTGAAAATATGAAATTCTGAACAACTTTTCTACTTTGAGTGTTTTATAGAAAAATACTGTGAAATCCTAATAAAGAATTTAGAATAACCTATAGAAAATAATATCATGTATACATGGACAATATAAATTGTGTATAATGTTTGAACAATTATAAAACTTATGCAGACTTTTTTTACAATAAATTTCTAAGTAGCATATGCTAGAAGATCTGCCAAGTGAGTGAGTATTGTGGTGGCATAATGCAGTTCATGGGAATTATATAGAAGAATATCAAAGTAACAAGATTCAGAATTGATGATTTTATAAGAACTGTCTCATAGAAGAAATCAGTTGACATTATTGCTAGCCTCAAAAATTGGTCCTCAGGTATGATCCTTTTGATAAATTTATCTCAAGTAAATGACCCATAAACAGAAGCCCCCTTACTTAATGTTTGGTTGCTGTATAAAGCAAAATTAATTTTTTTAAATAATAATGTTTAACAAGTATGTAGCAGGTTTTTAAAATGTATTTTTATCATATTTTTTAAAATGTATTTTTATAATATTTTTTTCTTTTATAAAATATACATACAGAAAACTGCATAAAATATGTATGTATAGTTTAGTAAATACTTATAAAGAAAACTCATACATTTATCACACACATGAAGAAACTACTCCTAAACGGTGTAAATTAGCTTTATCTGATTTTTGAACATTTTTTTCTGTTCATGAAAAATCTTAAACTTAAAGAAAAGTAGGAAAATATTGCAATGAACCTTTGTATAATCCTACCTAGATTCATATTTGTTAACAGTTTGCACATTTTGCTTGTATCTGAATAGGTGGATATGGATATATATTTCATTTGCTGAACCATTTAAAAATAAATGGCAGGCATTAGTTTTGAATACACTTATGCACATTATTTTGTACCTCTATTTTATTAATATGAAATTTGTGAGGTTGTTGCAAAAGCTGTTACTAGTTCATTTAGATGTCTCTGTTTTGTTCTATTGTATTTATGTACCATGATTTATTTTATACTCTGTAATGTTGAGAGTCATTTGAGTTATCTCAATTTTTCCCTAT